>JARHVA010007030.1:765000-772328 GCA_037957365.1 Torreya grandis
CTCAATATAAAGGGATTTGGGCTAGTTTGAGTCACTTTAACCTAAGTGCAACTATATGATTGGATTGGGGGCTCAATTAGCCCTAATTTTATCATATATTGAGCCAATTAGTCAATTACATAATCAATGATGTTATTTGGGCCAAATTGATCCCCTTTAAAACCTACCTATAATTATATAGGATTGATATGGATCTCAATTGACATAATTTTTATCTCTATACAAAATAAAAAATGGATTACTTCAATAAAAAATAATTGAAGTCAATTTGAGACCCTTTAACCTAACTACAAGACAAAAACATGATTTGGGGATAAATTAGCTCTGATTCCATCATGAAATGATCTAATTAATCAATTCATGTAATTAGAGATGTGATTTAGGCCAAATTGAGTAATGTGGACCTACTTTATGGCATAATATATTGTATAAGATGTGATTTATGGTTAATTGATCCTCATTTTATCATAATTATAATCAGGGAGGAACTTATGGACAATATGAGCCCCTTGAACACAAGTACAACTTTAGGATGTTATTTGGACCAAATTGAGCCATGAAAACATAATTTAAACTATATAAGATGTGATTTAGGCACCAATATAGCCCAATTAATCACATAATAAAGGAAATTGGGACCGATTTGAGTGCCTTCAACATATCTACGATTATAATATTTGATTGAGGGCTCAATTATCCCTAATGTTATGACATATTTAGAAAAATAGTGAATTAGTGAAATGACTGATGTGATTTTGGCCAAATTGAGTCCAAACAGGATGCACTTTATGGTTAATTAACCCTAATTTTATAAAACATTCAAATAAATTAGAAATGAAAAAAAAAGTATAAATAAAAACTTAAACAAAGGATATAAATAACCCTTGAATAAATAGTACAAAAAACATGTATATAAAAATTCAAACACATTCATTACATTACCAATATAACACTTTATCCAATGTTAATATTTTACTCTTTTGGGAATTATGTCAGAGTATTATTCTATGCATAATTTTTCATGTTGCACAGTGGAAGACAAATTTGATAAAGTTTTTTTTTGTCCCTAGACTCAAAAGCTATCAAGTTTATAGAGTATGATGCCAAGATGGGAAATCGAGTTCTATTGTTAGAATTAATTTATTTTGGGGTTTTTTAGATGTTTATGAATACTATCAACTTTATCAAGAGTATGATACGAATATGGGAATTGAGTTATAGTTTTATGCTTAGTTTATTTTATGGTTATATGTGTTTATAAATGTTATTTAATTTATTTATGTCCTAACTTTATTTTTTCAAAAATTTTGGACACTTTTTAGTGATTTACTAAAAAATAGATGAAACTGTGATTTAACTATAGTTCATTATATTTCATTAAAAATGTACTTACCTTATTCTAAATAATTAAACATTTATTTCCAAAGAGGTGGGGAAAAATTTATAAGTTAACTTGTAATTTATTTATTTTGTTTTTATTTTCTTTATTTATATTATTTGGGGAGCCTAAATTGAATATGATACCATTTTCTAGCATATTTGAGTTTACTATTGATGAGGCTTCTTGCATGATGTCCAAATATTTATAACGAGTCAACCTTATATTATTTAGTATTATTATAGTTTTATTATAATATTTGGAGTTAAATTATTGGTATACAATTTTATATTTATATTTTTACTTTTAGAGTTTACTTGCATTCCATGTTTCCTTGTAATAAGCTCTTATTAGTTATATTTATTTAATAAAGTTGTAAAAAATAAAAGTGTGCCACATTATTTGAATTTGATAATATTTTTTCATGTTTTATCTCTAAAATTATTGTAATTATATATAAATTTATTACATCAATAATACATTTTCAATTTTGAATCTATTCAATACAATTTTTGGTTCACAATTTCACTTACAACACAACTAGTTTGATAACTAGTAATTTTAGAAAAATGTTGTGATAAATAAATTAAATTTTAGATATTAAAAAATATAATTTTTAATCCATAAATAATTTAAAAAAATTATTTGTTATCAAATCCACATAACTATAGTCATTTCTCCATCCCTCTTTAATAGAGGGTTTGGTATCCACCACCTCTTCATGGAAAATTTTCCACTAGTCCATCTTAGTGGGGTTATATTTTTTTCTCAGGTCCCTATTTAAATTTGTTCCACCATCCTCCTTGTTGGGGAATTATTATTTCCTTATCTCCTCTATATCCCTTGAATGGATGGGTGGTTCCTAATCCTATATCGGTTGAGCCTTCCTCTTAGAGTACTTATATACCTAATGATGATAATCCACCTCCTCTTATTAGTGAGACATCATGTAATTAATTTCCTTGTGTTTATTATGTAATTTTTATTATTTTAATTGAATTTTTGTGATATCCAGTGATTTTTTATTTTGAGTTATATTTGTTGAACCTTCGATAAGGAGTTTGAGCCTTGAGTTCCAATTCGCTGCTTTACTTTGAAACTTCGTTTAAATATTTATTTTTTCATAATAATAGTTTGAATGAAGAATTATAATATTAAAATTAAAATATGGTTTATAATTAAAATAATTTTAGTTGGTATACATGACTTAAAATAAGTAGGCATTCTAATTTGTGGCTAGTGTTTGTAGTTGTAACTTGTGTTGCACTAAGTTACAAGTGGGTATCTTTGTTTCATATTTAGTTCCACTTGAGAATAATAAAGTCTATGGTTGTTAAATTATTAAGTAAAAAAATTACTTGTATCATACTCATACAAAAAAAATACCATTCATTGGTGATGTCATTATGAGACTAATTGCTTAGCTCTATTTTTTTTTACTAGAATTTGATGTTAAAATTTTGTACATATTAAGGTGTTACTATTTTTGGGATTCATTGGTGATAAGTTTATGAATATTATATGTGCCCAAATATTATATAAATACCGACATAGATGATGGAGTATGATAATGTAGATAATGACTACCTTTACCGAGTTAAACAACATCACTTCAAAAATGCTCATATGAGGCCCATATTATTAAGGCAATTTTAAGTGGTTGATATTAATGTATCATTGGTGAATAATATAAAATATATGTAATACAATATTATTTGATGACATACCTATAAAAATATGAATGATAATGTACAAAATAAACACTATCACTATAAATAAATTAAGATATTATGATAAAACTCATAGGTTTCTTGTCTTTCAAGAGGATATTTATTAATTATGCACTTTAACATGTTATTCAAGTGAAATTAAATTTATAATATTTTATTAATGAAGTATGGAAGTATAGACATTCACCACTTCTACTCTCACTTACAAAATCATGTGATAGAGTTTAACTCATAGGTTTCTTGTCTTTCAAGAGAATATTTATTAATTATGCACTTTAACATGTTATTCAAGTGAACTTAAATTTATAATAGTTTATTAATGAAGTATGGAAGTATAGACATTAACCACTTCTCTCACTTAAAAAAAACATGTGATAGAGTTTAGACAGTGCATGTCTTTCACAAGAATTTGCATTACTTATTTAACTTAACATTCATGGTTGACTCCACAAGGGTTTTAACATTTAATTTTAATTTTTTGTATTTATTTATAAGTAATTTAATATTTTAAATTGATATAAAAAATTGAAATTGAAATGTGCTTTAACAAAATAAGTTGATTTTAAACATGTGTATTGGTTATCTTATTTTTTTTATGCCACAAAATTGAATACTACTAAAAATATTTTAAATAAATTTATCCAAAAAAATAAAGAGATATAAATATCAAGGTTATTATATTTAATTTTTCACTTACCAAAATATTAATATCTTAATTATGTCCTTAAAAAATTTCCCATTGATTGGAGATAAATCCATTCAATCTAAATATATCAACGTGTCAATCTCAAATAATTCATTATGAAAAATGGGGATCAAAACTCCACTAAATGTCCAAGATTTAATTATGAAAAAGGTGCTCCAAACTCCAATCAATAGCTAGTAGTTTGAAAATTTCAAGTTGACTTCTCAAAAAAAATGAAAAACATATAAGTGATGGTCACATCAACATTAAATTTAAGGTCAAAATTAAAATTGAAAATACTCATGGTTATTAAAACTCACTCTCACCATAGATGACATTGTAGAACATGCACATAAAGTGGTCTTATATTGTAGTATATATAAGCTAGGTTAAATTCATAAGAATAATTAATTAGTATCTAAATTTTAAATATCTTTCCTTAATAAATTATATTTATTAATAATTGTTATAATTATTATAATATTATAAATATTTATATGAAATAAATTTAGATATATCAAACTCAAATTTATTATCTTATATTTTTCACATATCACATTCATTAATAATTATATTACTTTCTCTTCTAATTTCCTAGAGATGAATGGAATCAATCTAGCTACATCAAGGGATCAAGCTCAAAAAAATATTATCTTAGAAAATTCAAGTTCCAACCTCAATATAATGGTGAACATATTAGGAATTATCAATTGAATTCTAAAAGAAAAAACTAAGTGACAATCAAACAGACTTCAACTTTAAGTTTATAATTTTCATTTGATAATCAAATACACATTCAATTATAAATATTTGATCCATCAAGATGGAATAATAAAAAAAAAATAACTCATGAAGGATAGAGGTGAGAAGAGGATAACAAAAAATAATAACCAATAATATTACTAAAATATTTAGTATCCATGTGTATGTATAAAACACTATGTCCAAAAATGTAAAATAAAAAATATGAGAAGATTATTTATAGAAAATTTGATGACTTTCTCTAGCCTTAGCATATATATATATATATATATATATATATATATATGCCAAATTAACTAAAGGTGAACAATAAATATTTACACCAGCCCACCCCAACATCTGCCCCCCTCCCTCACCCACTCCTATCTACCCCCTCCCCACACAAATGCAACTTAGGGAGGTTTAAGTAAAAAATAAAAATTCCTAGAATGCTCAGAAAATAGGTTCTAACAACAATCCCTTATGAGACACTTATATAAAAATAAAAATAAAATAAAATGATTAAATAAATTGGATAGAATGGACCTAAAAAAGTATTACATACCTATTTCTAAATAAGATAGTGATAGAAAATGAAGTCTTTCATCAGATGATGGAAAAAATACTGAATAAAGTGATGTTCTAGAATAGTGGTGAGATTTACAAGACTGAAAGGTATCATAATCCACACTTAGATGATGTTGTGCTAGAACATAACTAAACACCTACTGAAAAACTAGATATATACATGAGTGGTATGAATCCACTTCTCAAAACACTAAAATACTATTATCTCTAAAATTATGTTATTAATTGCAATACCACCAAGGATGGATAAGAGACAATATTATAAATTTTGATACTAATAAGGACAACTATGTGTGGGTAAATAATAATCTTAAAGGATGCTAGGAATACCATATGTCACTCTCAACATGAGATGCTCATATTGTCAACGAAAGTGTTGAAAATATAAAAGGGTACATTAAATAGTTATAAAAATAAATGAGACATATTACAATGTTAATATGGGTTCTAAGAAAAAAAATGCCTAATAACATACCCATGTAAATGTGAGGAAATCAAACTCATTATGATGTTGAAAAAGATAAATCATAAATGTACACAAAGGTGATTATTTTTAGATAAGAATCTATCCTAAAAAATGTGTGATGAGTCTCATAGAAAGGGGCATAAAATGTCTATAAATAGATTAAATTAGTGGAAGTGGAAAGTTAAAGTAATCATTGACTACTTAATATGATGAATAAACTCACAATAATAAAAAAAAAATCTCACATGAGTTTCCCAAAATCCACTACTTCAACACATAGAAATTGATTGATGTTGGAAATACCATATAAGTCATCAATACTGATCATCATGTTGAGTTTCAAAAAAATAAATGAACTAATGAATTATTTACATGAGTGACCTAGAATACACTACTTGAAAACCATGTTAAAAAGTATATGAGTCTTGTTAGAAATGCTCCATCCAAATGAGATATATTTTATTTTGATAGGGTCCATGCAATGATTCCATGTTATGTAACCTTAAAAAGATGAGTTAAAAAATAAAAGTTCATTTTCAAAGCTAACATTTCATAGAATATAGGAGAGATAACAAAAAAAAACAAAAGTTTATTGTGGGGGGGATTTGACCATGTGTCAGACTAAACCCTACCCTCTCATCTTCAAGAAAATGATATCCAAAATAATATGCTAAAAATCATAAGAAATGCATCATTGCACTTTACAAATTCAATAAAAAATATTTTAGAAATATCCCACTAAGACAAAAATTACATTGTCCAAGTGTAATAAAAAGTGTCATGCATTAAATCCTCAAAAAAAATGCACAAATGATCACTCTAATATGTATAAATTTATAATATAGGTAAATAAAAAAAATCATACTTCTAAAAAATTCAGATCTAATCCATAGCTAAATAACTAATGGCTCATTGTAAGTTATTAAAATGCAAAAAAATTGGTCCAGAAAACCTGTCATATGACTTGAAATAACCATTTTAAAACCCACTGGGCATTTTATACCCTTTCAAAATTTATAGATCCATGTATAATATAATTTGGATGGAATTGGTTTTTCTCACGCATGTTGCATAAAAACATTATTCTAAAAAAGTTTTAAAAAAATTAATATATAGAGACATTCTTCAATAGCTCAGGTACCACATTAAATTTTTTTCTAAATAATAATAGAGGAATAATCAATACATAACTCACATATAATAGAGGCAAGAAAAGGAGAAATTAAAAAATATAACAAAAAATATTTCTCAAATATTAAACATTTATGTGTCTGTATAAAACTCTATATCAAATAATGTAAATTACAAATAAAGAGAGCATTATTTATAGAAAATTTGTGGAATTGCATCTATTTTCTTATTATCCAGATAAAAGGTGTCATGTGTTTTTAGGTAAGCATTAAATGTATACTTTGGCATGTTCACACCTTATATACACACTAACAAATATTAGAGTAAAAGATAGCCACCTACGTCAACTTAGCTAAAGGTGCACAGTAAATATCTGGACCAACAACAATTTAAAGGTGAAAATAATTATTAACTCACTCTAGTACACTCCCTTTCTACTAATTTATAACACATATCAATTTAATTATTATTTTTTGTATCTTTCAATTCTTTGTGAAATTTTTTGAATAGTCGATAGTGACCTAAGTCTTAGGCATGTATTTCCAAGACAATGTTTTTGGGGATGATAATGTGGTGTATACTAAAATAATATATAAAAACTAATATATA
>JARHVA010007031.1:637500-692500 GCA_037957365.1 Torreya grandis
AAGCCTATCGTTGAATGTGTGATGTGACTACATTCCCTTTTCCCCTATCAAAATTCCTCTTTTCTTCTTGTTTCTCCTTTTGTTGTGTTTTTTAATTTTTCCTCCTTGTCTTCATTATTATATTTTTTTTAATACACATGTTGGATAATCTATATAAAATCCTATAATTCTTCCACTAATCCTCATGTAACTTGTGCTCATATATGCATCATTATAATATTGTTAGTTGAACTGGTAGTTCCATAAACATATAGTCATCAAAGTCAAATAGTTTACCATTATCTCCTTCTCTAGGTCAAACCTATACCATAATAATAATAATAATAATAATCCAATGGAACCCTAACTTGATTCCCATATCCCCCTTTTTGTTAATGTAACATCATAATGAAAATATCATGAATCATCCAAACAAATCTTTAAATTTTATTTTCTTTCCTAAGTATGCAAAAGCTTATCAAGTATAAAACTTTGAAGTCACAACTAAAACAAATTACAATGGGGAGGGGTATTTTACCCTAAAATGCCTCTTATATTTTTTCATCAACAAGGGTATTTTATGATTAAATAAATACAATCAAATAACTTAATTAAGATAACTAGCTTTCAACCTCCAATATTCAAAACATAGTAATTCAATTTACTAGGTTATGTATCAAAATCACAATGTGATCAACCAACAAAATACATAAAAAAAATAAACATATTAATACACTTATGTTTATACCAGGTATAATGTAGTGAAAATCATCATATCATAACAATAAATTAGGACACATATGCAAGTCATGACTCATAATGAAACCAAGGCAAAGAAGGTTTAGAACAATCAATGTACGTATCATTTATTTCATTCAAACAATGGATTTTGGTGTTTTCATAGGTCCTTATAACTCTCTCTCTTTCTCAATACCCATTGTCAATAAATGCACCCCCTCTATAATGATAATCTCCCTCTAAACTACTTGTGAAGGTGTAACAATACTACATCCATCTCATCAAACAAATTGGTAGTTAACCTAAAACATGATAATTATTTAACATATAGACATAATAAACTATTAAATATAAGTAATTTAAAAAAATTATGATCATAAGAATAATAACACACACACACACACACACACACACACACACACACACACACACACACACACACACACACACACACACACACACACACACACACACACACACACACACACACACACACACACACACACACACACACACACACACACACACACACATCATTAACTAGGTAATATATCTACCAGCCAATTATCATATATTAATCCAACCAAAAAATTAACAAAATAACTACTAATCATTGACCACATAATCCACAAATTAATATTGTGAATAATCCAAAGAGGAAATTAGATGTAACAAAGAGACACAACCTCAATATTTTATAAATGAGTAAGAGCATGGTTATATACAAATAAAAATCAATCTAAATGAAAACTATTGGCTCAATTGACCTTGACTATGAGCTTAGTCATCTAATCACAAGGTGATTCATTTACAGTTTAAACCTAATCAGTATCACTAAGTCAACAAGTCTTGTACTTATAATTATAACACTTAAAAACCATTTTTGTGTACACTGAGGTGAAGTAAATCATGCCTTAAGACTTCAAGTTGACATGAATTATTTGTTACATTTATAATTATTAGGGGGGAGAATTGAGGATCAATTTTGGGGTCTCTATAACATAAAATGATTTAGTATGGTGGGAAATGTCTCAATCCCTATTATTTAATTCAAATTTTGGAGTGTTAAGACAAAATGGAAAAAATAAATAAATTAATCAATGAGTAAATGGTTTAATATTATATCATGAGAAGAGACTTATTAGAAAAATATTTTATTCATGGAGAAATATGTTATTTTGTAATATTAGTGGGATAAAGTCTCTCTTGTATTATAATTAGAGGGATTAATTTATTGAAAGCAAATAAAATGATTAAAAAATATATTTACAAATTTATAGGAAAAAAAGTGTGGAGAATTGGATATGACATTCAACAAGAAAGAAAAAGAAATGGAAATACATGTCATCTTGAAAAAATCAGAATTCAAATTATATGTGAAAGATAATAATTAAGATATGCATTGAGAATAAAATTGTAAACTCATTTGTTTTTAATATATTATAAATAAGAGATTATATATATATATATATATATATATATATATATATATATATATATATATATATATATATATATATATATTCAAATTCTATCTCTATCAAAAGTGTCTTAATAAAGATTTTGGTTTTATATAAATTAAAGAGAAGAGAGGTTAGGTGTGTCATAAAAAATTAGTTTGCATAAGCAAGTTGTAGGGGTGGGTTATAGTAAAAATATGAGGATGGTAATTTATTTAATAATGAATTATAAGGATAAAGTATCGAATATGAATATTCCTAATAATCTAGTGTGTTAAAGGTTTTCTAGGACAATAAATTATAAATAGGGAATGGAGGGTATATTTTAGTGCCAATGTAAAGTTTGGGAAAAGAGGGATTTTTTCAAGGAGAGTGAGGAGGTAAAAAGTGACTCAATTGTAATTTATTTAAGAATTATTTTCAGTGATGAAATGATTTAATCTCAAACATTCGATTAAAGAGGGATAATTATGATCCTTAGATGAGGATATTTAAAATATGAAGGATCATGCCCTAGAACTTGATGACTTTAGAGCTAGGGTTTTGTAAAAAGGGTCCCTAGGGGAAGATAAACTAAATACTTTGGCTAAGGTTTCAAGATATTTATTTGAGAGTAATTCCCATTTAGAATATCCTCTACCAAAATTTTTAACCTTTTGTCATACCCCTAGTGGAAATTACTTCCTTGAAAGAGCATCTACAAAAGCTATTAAAATACTTATGGATCAGTGTTATATAATTTTAGAAAAAACTAAGATAACATGTTAGAAATTTGGAAGTATAAATAAAGGAATTGAAGGGGAAATTTGAGGAATAGAGGAAAGAGGTAGAGCAAGAGGTAAATTATATGGATTACTTCTTTTTAGTTTAAAGGATCAAGGATTCTCAATTTTTAGACCATATGTTAGCTTCCAATACTCTTTCTAGAGTGTATAATTTAATTTTGAAGGAAAACATGTTTAAAGTTCAAATGGAATGATTTACTCAAATTAACCTTTTTATTTTAGTAATAAAAAATCTTTTTGATAATTTTTTTCATGTTTTGGAAAAACAAATTATCTTCAACACTTACAATATTTTGATAAATTTTATCATGCAGTTAGAAATTATGTGATAAAGTTTTTAGAGACCAACGTGCTTCAATATGGGACCAATGCCCCTACTTTTAGTGGAGCCAAATTCCAAGGAAAATAAACATACAAATTTAAGAGTATTGAAAATACTTTCTAACTTAAGATTAAGGTAAAAAATGTAGTGAATGAGATGTATCAACTATAAAATAAGTTATTCATATTACAAAAAATAAAATGAATACAGTGTACAATATTGAATGAAACTTCTCAAATTTTTCTTAACTGTTTACTTGATTTAAATATAATTAATTTACGTCATATTATATAATTTATTCTATTTATTCCCTTGCTTGATAAGTATGATACTAATTCATATTGTATTTATCATAGTTTCCTCTAATATTATTCAAATATATGCATAACATTTAAACATAACATTTAAGACCTCATTAAAAATAATCAAATTAAAGTAGATGGTCATAATAATACTTTGAAATAATCAACCATACAACCAAATAAAACTTTAAAATATGTAAAAATGCTCTTCTAAACCATGCCAATCTACCTAAAGATCAAATTTATTTTCATATGATAGATAAAAAATAATCATCATAAGATTATAATGCTTATATGATTTATGAATTCATTAGTGTGATCAATACACTACATATAGAACCTCCTCTAATTGTATAATATGATCATGAATCTCAAAAATGAATATAATAATAGACCAATATTCATTCAAAACTTCAAAAATACACACTTAAATATATCAAATGAAATTAATATTGATAATGGTTTGAGTATTAATATGTTTATAATTAAGTTTATTACTAGACTTGGATATACTCATTGAGATCTAACTTGATACATGTTTTATTATTTTTGGGAAACTAGTGTTTAGTTCCTAAATAATAAGGGGTCTAGAGTAAGGGAAAAAATCTAGTTTAATATGGCAAAATACAAATTTTTATCTAATAATTTACATGAGGAAGAGAAATGAACTTGTCTAAAAATAGATTGAAATGAATGAATCAGGGGCTAGAAATTGAGATTAAGACTAGAACACTAGAATATGGATATGGAATTCATTTTATGATAGATTAGAGTGCCAAAAGTGGATAGGAGTGGAACCAACATTTTGGCTCACTTCTACCACTATTTTCTAGGATATTTGAGCTTTCATTTTTGTCTACTACCTCAATGTGAGCCTATGTACAAAATTTCAAAGGCTGAAAGTCAACATAGCTCACTGTAGGTCCGTTTTAATCTCCAAACCCTATATCTATCTACACACATGTAAATAAGAAATTCATCAAAATCAAGAGGGGGAAAATTAGGTTAGCAAAAGAATGATCACATGATCCAAAACCCCAGTTGTCTTGATCATTCCCTACATTAACCCTCAAGCTAGGGTCTCAAATCAATTGTAGTTCTCCCTTAAAGAATGTGCATAATAAACATGCATAGTAGATGCAAGAATGACTTTCACATAGGCCCTTCCTTGATCAAGCATGTAAGTCTATGTGTGATACAAAATTTTGAGTTATACTACTGACTAATTTTAATTATGTAATGTGCCAAAATAGTAAGTGTTAGCTATAAAATGCCTTGTGAAGTCCTTTATATAGGAGACTCTTTATTTTGTATTTTGGAGCTTTATTCACATTATTTGACATAAAAAAATCTAAATAAAACTTAAGTTAAGGGCTAAGAAGGGTTTAGGACTTGTTAAGCAATAAAAAATGACCATTAGAAAACAACACCAAAAAGGATAGGAACATCAAGCACTATAGTCCTACATAATTCTATTATGTGAGACTCAAAAAAATAGGTTGGGCTTGACATATACCAAGTATTTAGGTTCCTTATAGTTTAATTTAGTTGATTGAGATAATAGATGGGTGATAAAAGTAATAAACAAGACTAAGATAAGTAAAACAAGGACATGGCTAATGTGAACAAGGCTCATATTCTCCAGTCAGAGTTTCCTACAAAAGGATTGTGAAAAGACATGATATGTGTGGTTGCTTGACCAATTTATATGTATACATTTTCCTCTAATTTTATTTTAGTGATGAAATGAACTGAGGTAATAGAGTAAAAGAAAGAAAATAAAATGCATACCTGAACCTACCTACATAAAGATAAGTGTGTTGAAAAAGGGTCCAACTCACTTCCTAGCCAGGGAAGTGGATAGAGTATTAAATAATGCCTAGAGAAAGAAGGAATCCTTGAAATGGATGGCCCTTTATAGAATCTAAATATGGAATCCATATAATTATGGAGGAAGGAAATGTTTTCCCCTATACTAAATCTGGCTGGAAATGAGAAATGCTCAAAGACCCAAAACTAATGTATATCCTCTATCCCACATAAACTCATGTAATCTAGAATGTGTGCATAGAATCTGTATACTATGAAGAGAAAAGTCTATCATACCTCCACATTGAATAATCTAAACTAGAACTAAGAAGTTCTCAGAGGCCTAAAACTAATGTCTATCCTCTGTCCCATACAAATGCATGTAGTCTAGATTTGGGTAATGATATAAACCAACTATTGTTGACAATCATATGATCCAACCTGGTGACAGCTTGAGTATAACTAGGTGTAATCTAAAAATTTGGTAAATGTGTAATAAGAGAATGACATGTCTTTCCATTACAATCTGTATAATTATGGATGATGAATAACATAAACATATATGTCATGACCCCAAATTTGGTATGTGAGTGAAGCATATATATAGTTTGGTAATGTATATAATCACATATGATATGAGTTATCATGTCATGTCCCATGTGAAAAATTGGAGATCAAAACAATGTGCTATACACTATGCCTATAATCTACTATATGGTCCTATAACTATGTCATGATGTATGAAGCTATATGTGTGAGATGTGTAGTAATGTACATGCCCCCAAATCTAGTATATGAGTCTGAATTTATACCTTGAATCCATATAATATAAACCACTATATCTGACTAGTCTGTATATCTATAAGCTAAAATAATTATGGATCCATATGATTTGAATGATTGTATTTGAATATTCTATGGATCTATAAATTGAAGGTATATCCCCTTGAATGTCTTGAGTAATGTTGATGACCCACATAATTTCAATCACTATTTATTTTGACCATTTTGAGCTAAATATGATAATCTAAATATTGGAGGTGTAAGAACCATACTGAGTGACCCATGTAGTTTGAATCACTCTATATTTCAATTGATCTAAACTAAATTTGATAATTTAAATACTAGAGGTATATGATCCATGGTGTATCCATTTATGAGAGTGGATAGGCATGTTGGTTAAGTGTAGGAATAAGAATAGTAGGAATGATGCCCCCTTTTGGGGAGAGGGATGAGATTTGTGATAGATGAGGTTGAGCCAAAAGTGATCACTAGTGGCATAAGTAGAAATAAGATTGTCTTGTTTTGAGGAGATAAAAAGTTTGATTGATTCATTGATTAGGCTGAGTAGTTTGATAGTTGAATGAGTCTTTGATTGGTTAGGACCAAGTTGTATGTATGGATATAAAAGAGGTATAGAGATGTGTGTGCCATAATAGGTAGATGATGTATTAAGAGAGTAACACTTGTGTGATGACAAAGATATCATTATCACAATTTTGTGGAATAAAATGATTTGTAAAATGGAGTTACATGGTTCTAGTTATGGGTAAAATGGTATTTTGCTTTGAATGAGAAAGTTGTTTGATATAGGAGAATTGGATTGATTCTTGATTTATTTGTGTGCTAACTAGTTTGATATTTGGAGCTCTACAGTAGGAGATATTTTGAGGAGATGAGCACCTACGATGACCCAATTTGAGTAGTTGGTAGCCTAGGTTGAGGTTGGTGGGGAGGTTACCCTAGTAAGTAGCTGAAATGTGTGATTTTTACCTATTTAAAAGCCTATTTTTTATGTTTTTTAGATATTTGAAGTGTTTTAAAGAATTTTCCACTAGTTCCAATACTCCTATCTAGTGTTAATCACTATTTTCCAAGTTTTGTGTTGTTTTCTACTGTTAGTGTCTTTTTGTAGTGCTATTATCCACTAGGGCTAGTTTTTTGGGATTTTGAGTTGTTACCTATTATTATGTAGCTTAGATATTTTTTGTTATGCCCCTAACCTATCACATGTATTAGGATAGGAATAGCTTACTTGTGGCTTACTTATCCCTCTTTGATGCTATATCACATTTCTCTATGCATTCATTTGGTTAGTAGGTTGGCCTATGGAGTAACCATGGCCTAGATAGACTATATATAGGAGGTAGTGGGTAATTGTTTATCATCATATTGTGAATTTTGATCTTATAAAAACTTGTGGAGGTTTCCCCCTCGAAGTGGCTTGTTTATTATCATATATTTGATATATTTTAGTCATATATGTATATATTTCTACTATTCTACTTTATTGTTGAAGTAATTTCATTACAAGTGGTATCAAAGCTGTGATTTGGGCAATCTTATGGGTGAAACCCTAATTTTTTAAATTTGGATATATATAAACAATGTTTGTGAATTTATCCACAATTTTCCAAATGAAGGTGATAAATAATTAAATTAATCTTCCATTAAAATTTTAGATTATTCTGCTATGTTTTATAAAATTTATCACCATTTTAGTGTTTTTCATAAAATTGCTCTATAGTGCACAATTCAAAGATTTTTTTTGAGTTATTTACATTTTTAGAAAAGGTAGAAAAATTTGGCTAGGGTGTGTTCTTTGTATTTTTTTATTGGAGGCTGACATAAGTCTAAAATCACTTGGTCAAAGTTGGGTCAAAAGTGTTAATCAAGGTCGACATTGTAAAGCCCTTTTATGGCAGATCCACAAACTCAGGGCCAAGGAAAGGGTACTAAAACTCTAGGTAAAACTCCTAAAAAGGAAGAGATGGAGTCAAAAGGGGGATGTACTAGATCCTTTGTACCAGGGTTCTCTAATATAGATCACAAAGTGAGCCAGCTTGACTATAGTGTGCAAGGCATTCAAAGTGAGGTACAAGGCATACAATCTAATATGAAATCCATACAAGATAGTTTGGTAGATATCATGATGGATTTGAAAAATAATCAGTCAAATCATCCATCTATCACTATTTCACAACCCCACTAGGGTGGTTCTCCCAACCAGTCTACTTCAAATCCAACTACATTGCCACAGAGGAACCTATTACCAAAGGTGGATATATGTAAATTTGATGGAAAAGATCCACTCAATTGGATCAACCAAATGGAGATTTTTTTTGATCTACATCAGATCCCAATTTGATATAAGGTTACCTTGTAATCATTGTATCTTGAACCTAATCAATTCATTTGGTATCAATGGTTGTGTGCTCAAAAAAAAAGATGACTCTCAGTGTCACCCAGTCAGTTTTTATAGAGGAGCTATAATTACACTATGGCAATAGTGTGATAGAGAATTATTTCAACCAACTAGAAAAATTGTGATAGACTAGCTCCATCAAGGATTAAATTCATCATTTTTAGAACCTATCCTTACATATGGAGATAATTTTTTAGGAGAACTTGAATGACCTATTTTTGGGTGGACTCAAGGACCACATCCAACATGAGATATGCATGTTTAATCCACTTAAGATTTTTTATTCTATTATCATGGCACATAAAGCCAAGGAATAATTCATATTCAATAAGAAGTATCCATTCACTCACTTCAAATATCATAACATATCAACACCAACATTTCCTCCACCTACCAGATTGATCCCTCAGCAAATTAAAGAGAAGCGTGCAAAAGGATTATGTTTTGGTTGTGACAGCAAGTGGAGCAAAGGACATAGATGTGTTGAGAATAAGTTATTCTACATTGAGGGATCTAATTAAGATGAAAAAGAAGATGATGCCTCTAATGATGATGAGGAAGAGATAGAGGAGGTACCTAGAGATTCCCAACCTACAATCTCTTGTCATTCACTTGTAGGTAATAGCACTCCATAAACTTTTAAGGTGGTGGATTTCCTCAAGAAATAGAAGGTGATAGTGTTGATTTATTTAGGGATCACACATAACTTCATGAACCATAATTTGGCCACTTTATTGAACTACTTCACCTACCCAACACTAGAATTTTAGGTCATGATTGCAGATGGTGGCACAATTAATTATTCAAGCAAATGCCATAGTATTAAGCTTGTTATGGGTGAGTACAATCTTGATTTTCCTATTATTTATTCCCATGGGTAGCATAGACATTATTTTAGGATTATAATGGCTCACAACATTGGGTACCATTGAGATGAACTTCTAGGAACTATTCATGCACTTTCATTCTAAAGGCAGGAAAATTAAACTATGTGGATTACAGGCAAAATCTCCACAAGTGATTAGTTCACATTATATCACCAATATGCTAAAAAAGTGGGTAGAGGGAACTATTGCACTATTATGTTCCATATAAGTTCAACCCACTTAGGCATATACACATCCTGATCTATAGATGATTCTTGATGACCACCCATCTATTTTTGGGGCCATGCCAAAAGGACTACCACCAAAAAGAGAACATGATCATGCCATTAAAATACTTCTAAGGAGTCAACCACCAAATATCAGACCATATAGATATCTATATGCATAAAAGAGTGAAATAAAAAAATATGGTCCATGAGATGCTAGAGGTAGGGATCATCAAGCATAGCCAAAGTGCATATTCATCACCAGTGGTCATAGTGCAGAAGGATGACACATGGAGGATGTGCCTAGATTATAGGGAACTCAACAAGTACACCATAAAAGATAAGTTTCCTATTCTAGTAATTGATAACTTACTTTATGATTTTCATGGTGCTAATTATTTCATAAAATTGGATCTTCACTCAGGGTACCATCAAATTAGAATCAAGGATGAAGATATTCATAAAACTATTCTTAGAATGCATGAGGGCCATTATGAGTTTTGGGTAATGCCCTTTGGTCTTAAAAATTCACCACTTAATTTTTAGAGCTTGATGAACACTATTTTTAGGCCTTTTTTAAGGAAGTTTATGTTGGTTTTATTTGACAACATATTGATTTATAGTTAGACATGGGAAGCATATCTGTAACATGTGAAATAGGTGTTGATAGTTTTAGAGAAGAATTGTCTTTATGTAAAGCCATCCAAATGTGCTTTTGGAGTATAGGAGGTAGAGTACCTAGGTCACACTATTTCCCATGAAGGTGTCAAAGTTAATCCCTAGAAGATCAAAGCTATGATGGAATGGCCCATGCAAAAAACTCTCAAAAACTTTTGAGGGTTCCTAAGACTAACAAGTTACTACCAAATATTTGTGAAAGGTTATGGCAACATAGCAACTTCACTCATTGCATTTCTAAAGAAGGATTCCTTCCATTGGAATGATGCCACCACCAAAGCATTTGAGAAACTAAAATTAGCTATGTACACCACTCCAATTTTGGCTACTCCAGACTTCTCAAATACATTCACTATTGAATGTGATGCTTTTGGATCTGGGTTGGGAGCAATACTAATCTAGGAAGGAAGACCCATTGCATTTGAGAGTCATCAATTTAAAGGTAAGAATCTACAAAAACCTATCTATGAGAAAGAAATGATGGCTATTATTCATGTAGTTAAACAATGGAGACCCTATCTAATGGGTAGGCACTTTAAGGCTAAAATGGATCATGATAATCTCAAATAATTTTTGGAGCAAAGATTATCATCTGAGGAACAACAAAAGTAGGTAACCAAAATGTTGGGTTATGATTTTGAAATCATCTATAATAAGGGTAAAGATAATGTAGTAGCAGATGCACTATCTAGATGGGATACATCCATAGAAGCATTACTTTGTGTAATGTCCATGTTGTACGCAAATTAGGTGGATAAAGCCAGGTTAGAATGGGATCAAGAGAAGGATACACAGGTTTCGATTCATAATCTCTAGCAAGGTACATTTTCCTTGGCATAATTTGGTTATTTACAGTGTGAGGTATAGATGAGGGAGTTTTGTAGAGGATAGGTGATGTAGACACTAATATTATTACCTTTATCAACTGATGAGAAATTTGTGATGGATAGGGAAGAGTTGGGTCATGTGTGTGACCTAGGCACTGTACAGTGGGATAGGTATCTAATTACCACCTTATGTGAGAGGTGGAATGCAAACACATATTTTTTGGCTTCTTATAGGGGAGATTACAATTAATCTAGAGGATGTGTACTATATTTTGTATTTTCTAGTTAATAGATGGCATGTGAATTTGTAAGATGACATGAGTGTTGATGTTATTAATCATGCATAATTATATTTTATTAGTCTACCCTCAGGTATACATTAAAGAGGTAATGATAGTGATGTGTTATTATTATTTATAGTATACTATAGTGTTATGTGCTTTTGAAAGTGGTTGGTCATGTGGTTGGCCTCATTTATTGTTATGGATGGGAGTGGGGTGTTGATTGTAAACATGATGCATATGATCATGTGTAGTATATAGGTGTATGGCACTATGTTTTCATGGGTTAAGACTATGTTTTCCCATTTATACATGGATATTTATAAGTTTACTTAGGAGGTATTTAGTGGTGGTGTGAGTGTGGCTACTTTATTGCATTATTAGGCTTATGAGCACATAACAGTTGTGTGGTTGATAGGATTATCGAGGGAGAAGTGGGCAACTCCATAGATTTTTAGAGAGTGGTGGATGAATATGTTGGCTATATAGTCTCCTGGGATAAATCATTATAGACAAGTTTTAGATAGATTGGTGGCTCAAGATATCATATGGAAGCCCTATAGAGGATTCCTTGGGTGGAATGAGGATGGAGTGTAGTTGTAATATATGAGGTTCAGTTGTTGGTTACATGACCACTAGGTTGGAGTGTATAAGCACTTTCAGTATGAGCATATGACTAGATAGTTTGGGGTACCATAGGATGTGCCACCTATAGTATGGGTGTGGGTGAGGAGTATATAGGAACCAACAAGGGTAGGAGCTCATGGGAGGCCTACTGAGGCTAAGTTATTACCATTACCTTTGGATGCATAGGACACAGATATAGATATTCCTGATGTAGATGATTTTGGATGTATAAAGGCATATACCACATGGTGTATGATTCATTGATGGGATCCATTATATCTTGTTGGTGGAGTGGATGCCCCTAAGTATGAGGATCTTAGGCCAATCTAGATGATGGGAGGTAAGTATTGATTAACATTTGAATTGTGTACAAGTTTGTGCTTGTTTTAGCTTGTTTTAAAAGCATATGGCTAATGTAGTTTTGTAATTTTTCATGAAGGTGGAGTGGGAGGTGCTCAGGATGAACCACCTACTAGGGGAGGAGGTGAAGATGATGGGTTCTAGGATACCATCATTGAGTTGAAACTCTAAGATCTCATGTGGCATGTTTTTGATGATATGATGGAGGGTTTGATAGAAAGAGTGATAATTATAACTAGTGTTTAAACTCATTTATTTGATATAGATTTTTTAGAGACTACATATGTTAGAGTAGTGGGAAAGAGGGATGAGCTGAGAGTTGAGCTAGATAGACATAGGATTCCTCTACCTAATTATGGATTAGTGAGAACATAGATTATGCATGAGTACATGGATATTTAGAGGTAGTATGTAGATTTGTGTGAGGGGCATACATAGTTACTAGAGTGAGAGAGTCAATGTAAGAGGAATTCAGGAGATTGAGGAGGTATGGGTCCATCAAGTAGTAGAGTAGAATATGGGACTAATACTAGAGGAGAGATCAAGACTGAGAGTGAGGGTATGATGCCCATTCATGATTGATTATATTTGATATAGTGTATATATATTTGAAAACTTGGTTATATATGTATGTGTGTGTATATATATATATATATATATATATATATATATATATATATATATATATATGGATGTTGGTTTGATTTTAGATTCATGCATATTGTGTTATGGATTTATGGATAGGTTGGTATTGCAATGTGTTGATTAGAAAAAATTGATTTAGTATTGATGTTTAAGGTTGTATATGTTTGTTAAAATGGTACTTCGGATATGTGATTTCATTATTTTATTGATAAATGTGATGTGAGTTTTTGATTTCAAATTATATGTAAGTAAATAATTTTTTGGTTTGTAATTATGTGTGATAAATTTTTTTATTGTTTTAGCAATTGGGAAATTGTTGGGATAAATTGAGTTGGTTTAATGTTGGTAAAAATATGATTTCGTAAAATCTAGATTTTGATAGGCTAGTTTTGGCTATGGATGGTTATTCAAAAGTAGGAATGTTAGTTGTTAGTATATGGGGATGTAAGATAGCACATTATGTGTATTACTTCCTCAAGAGTTGCTCAAGAATACAAAGGCTAGCTAGACCTTTGGCTCCATCATTACCCTGTTAAGTGAAACTATGAATTCATGTTGGCATGAATGTGCATTGTATCACTCTATGTATATCACTATTTAAACCTTGATGGCTAACTAAAAAAGTTCCCATATGTCTCATGTTGTGTAGGAATATTCTTTTTATCTAATACTATCTGCTATGTACTAACGATAGCTAGATGTGAAGATTTTTCAAAATGTAACTTTATTGGATGTACCATGAGAACTATGTGTTGTGAAGAAGGCTCATATATTCATAATCATATACCTTATGGCCTCTACTTTCATGCATATGACTGAGCCATAAATCAAGCTAGACCTAAAAACTATAATGAGGTCTCATTTAATCTCAACTGTAGTAGTTTTCTATGTGAGATAGGACCCATAAAATCTAGTTGTAGTGAATATTTCTTGTGAGAAGTCCTATATGATGTGGGTTTATTTAATATTAGCTATAGTGGATTTATACATGAGATATGACCTATAAAATTTGTTTGTAGTGAATATTTCTCGTGAGTAGTACTTTATTGTAGTGCATATGACTCTATTGGATATGTATATGGAACTATATTATGTACTCCTCAGACTATAGTGTTATATGTAGGTTGCTCTCACTATATTGGTTTCTAAACATCCTAAATAGGTGGAATAAGAGATCTCCTATGAGGATTTATCTTAAAACCCACATTTCTCTCATGATGATTGACTGATGTTTCTTATAAAGGAATGTCTTGGGATGACTTAGTTATGGATGAATGAGTTATATGGTTCCATGGTGGAGGAGACCTCAGTGCCCCATATGTGAATGCTATGATGCCATTATCAACACATATATTAATGAAATATTTGAGTCCACAACAATCATTATCTCTATGTCCATGGATATGATGATAGTTACAAAAGGGCAAATGAGGTTGTTTCTAGAGGAGATGTGGATCTCATCAATGAGTAGAAAGTAATGTGATTAACCTCCTATCTAATAGTGTTAATTATATGATAGATGGGAAATCCTACTCTAAATCAAACTATAGTGGTTCTTTGATGTTATTATCTATAGTGCATACTATAGGTTTTATTCTAGATACTGGCTCTCTATTCTTAACTAGTTGCTTTTCTAGTTGTGGTCTCCTATCTTGTTTAGGACATGGTGGATGCTATGTACTAGAAGCTATAGATGTAGATACTACTATTAAATCTAGAGTAATGTGATCAAACTAAATCTACCTCAATAAATCTCAATTTATTTTCCAAAGCTACAATTTTATAGTATAAGTGCCTAAAATAAGACTCTATTTGATATAGCAGATGCTCAAGGAGAGGTTGATGAAACCCCTTAATAAAAATATGTTGAATCTCTAAATATATTGGTTTGTAGATCAATATTAACATGTGTGTCTTGAATTGTAATATATAATCACTAACTAGATCTAAAGTATTCTGATGGAGTGTGGCAAGTTTCTCATATGTAACATGAGGGCCCATGTTTGCTATGTAATATTTGAGAAATGCCTCTTCTAAGTCATCATATGTGTGCAAGGAATTAATGAGGAGTAGATGAAAGAACCAATTCTATGCTTCCCCCACTAATTTCTATTGGAATAACTTGAGTAGAATCAAAGGAATCGCATGAGATGGCAAAGCTTTATGAAAGGCTTGAAGGTGTATGAATGGATCTCTAGTTCCATCAAAGTGAGGAAATGATAGTATCTAGAAATGCTTAGGCAATGAAACTTTTATAAATGTCTTTAGAAGAGGGTTACCATGTAAATTATTTTTATCTATACAATACTTATAGGCATTATTTTCCAAGGTAAGGAGATGTACTTGGTGTTGTAATTCACCAACTGCATGCATTAAATAGATAATCTCCTAGGATGGTACCTTATCATCTTGAAGTGGTTCATTTAATCATTGAATTTTATTATTAATTTTAGACATGGGAATGCTACATTTAGTAATTGGATCATAAAGAGGTGGTGTGCTCACTTGAACCTTGGGAGTAATGGTAACTTGGACCTTAGTAGAGGGATGTGGGCTACCATTCTCTTTAGGTGAAGAGTGAGAACTGGGTTCTACTGTAGTGAGGGGTGGCTTGGGAGATTCATTGGTATCTTTATTTTTTTAGTATTTAACATTCTAATTGAGTAGAAGATGTATTATTAGAATGAACATGTGCATTATTTGAAATAGAATCATGCATAGAAGTAGTAACAACATTTGGAAATGTATTATGTTTAGGAGGATGAGTGAGAGAAAAGTTAGAAAAATGAGTTGCATATTCTTCTTCACTATGTGAATAATAATTATCATTGTTCCATGAATTATCATCATTGGAATATTGTTCATAATCAATCTCATTTTCATATTCATTTGCATGTTCACTATCATATTCATTATCACTTTTAGTGCAACTAGGGAGAGGTGTAAGTGAAGAATTTAATTTTTTATAATATGAAATAAAGTATCATTTGAAATTAGAATTTCATGTTCATCTATGTTATCCATGGATGGATTACATGCATTATTTTCATGAGAAGTAAGAGAGAGATTTATCATTTAGATCTTCTTTGGACACAGTAGAGTTAGGAACATGAGATGTATCATTTAAACTATGCAGTGGTAATCTGATTCTATAGTGTTTATATTTTTGTAACTTCATTGAAGTACTGAGAGAGAGAGAGAGAGAGAGAGAGAGAGAGAGTAGATTCACATGGAAGCAAATTATCACCAACTAGAGGTTCACTTGGAAGTACATGACTAATTTATTCATTTGGTGCATTGTGCAGAGGAGAATGAGGTGAGAAGTATCTTTCCCATTTATCAAAATAATTTCTTTTAGAATAAGGAATAAAAAGTTTAGGTTTGAGAGAAGAAGATACATCTATTTATAATTCACTATCAATTTTATGTATATCATCATATTCCTCATTACAAAAATAGTAATTATCTTCATTGTGAATAAAATCATTTTCCACATTTTTAGCTAATGTGTAATTTTGAAAATTTGTCCATTCATCATCATAATTATGAAAAAAAATTAGAAATTTATCTATGGGATGAGAGGGAAGAAGTGCCTTAGTGGCCATTTTATTTCTTTCACCAAAGAGAGTGTGTAAAATTACTATTAAGCAAATGAATTAAAAAATAACTACTAACATAGAGGTTTTGAAATTATGTTTGACAAAGTAAATAATTTGCAAAAATTTCAAAGTATTTTTCTAAAAATTGTGAGGAAAATTTGGGGTTTGAGGACCTAGTTTATAAATCTAGGGTTTTGAGCTAAGGTTTTAGATTTTTTGAAAATTATGCAAATAATTTAAATTATAAAAATATATTTGAATAGAATAAATGCACAAAAAATAATACAGAAATCAGAGATTTAAAATTAAATTTTTGCACAAGAAAACTAATAATATTGAAATTTTAAAATTATTTTTGACATTCAAAACAATTTGCAAAAATTCCAAAATATTTTTCTAAAAATTGTAAGGGAGGGAGGTTTAGTGTTTGAGGACCTAGTTTAGAAATCTAGGATTTTAAGCTAGGGTTTTAGACTTTTTAAAAATTATGCAATATTTTTAAATTCTAACAATAATTTTGAATAGGATAAATACATGAAGATTTATTCAAAAATAGAAAATTTGAAATAAGTTTTTGCACAAAATATGAAGGAAAAATCCTAAGTGTAGTTAGGGTTTTAAAAGTTTTTGTATCATTTTAAAAGTAGATTTTGAACTTAGCTGCATGACCATGACTATATCTAGTATGTAAAGTTTTTGACAATATATGTATATGAATAAGTTTAGCTATTGAGTTGAGTTATGAATATAAGAGGACCCATAGTTAGACCTTGAAGGAATATTAAGTGTATGAGTGAGCTCCATCTATCAGTAAGGTGTTTGAGGGAGAGACTTCTATGAGCAAGGAAAAGAGAGGGAGGATTTTTTATGATTAGGATATGTCTTATGACATTTTATTGTATACATATATGGAAATGTACATCTATTTGTCACTGTACAACTATATGGCATTGCCCTGAAATTATATTAATATGTTCACATTTTATATTCCTTTAAGAATTATATATGTATATACATACATACATACATTTAACCTTGTTGTAATTATTTTATACCTATTATTATTTTAATTTCATTATTTTATTGAAAATATGCACATAGATATAATTATAGCCTTAAATTATTTGATCACAATGCACATGTAATTGTTGATGCAGTGGATTGCACTCTTGACAGGAGACTGAGCTCTTGTCTCCCATGCATCACAATGAAAACTCCTCTCTTGCCTATGGGTCTAGCAAAACTAAGAGGAGAGTCTCTAGATAAGGGCTAGCTCCATTTGATGCATTTGAGTTATTCCCGTAAGTTGCTAATACATACATACATACATACATACATATATATATATATATATATATATATATATATAATGGGGGGGTGAAAAGAGAAAAGGATTACTAAAAAATAGAACCTAACCTAAGAGGGTGATGCACCAAACAAGTTTGATCTACTCATACTCACACTCTAAAACATAAGAACACATACATACACTTTAACTGGTAAAAGGACCAGGGTACAGGGAGCTTGATAGGGAGGCTTTAATGGAAACACATAGAAAAAGAACTTACCATATGCACTATAGGAAAAGCACACTATCTAGTAACCTCCTTCTACCTCTATGCTCCAGATACAACTCTTCTTGTCACCTATAGGAATGTCACATTGTATATACCAGGTGTGTTGGTATTAAGCCTGTGAAAGCATTAAGAAAGAAATGACTGAACACAAGTTTAACACTTAAAGATATATCCAACCAAAATAGAGGTAAAAAATGCATATTTTATTAATTCTAGGTGAAAATTAGCAGGGCTTCACCTTACAATATGAGAGATCCCTTTCTCAAAATGAGAAGTTTTCAATATATAGAGGAAGAAAGAGGCCTTTTGGTGCCCTTTTACAAATGGCCCATGTGCATTTCAAGCATTGGGAAGATGAAATTGGTTGATAGATAATGTTGTGTCAGCTCCTATTTGATTTTAGGCATTTAAGATATATTAAATGTCATCTGTGAAATTATGGGCTACACCGTTTGTCTACAAATAAGACCACTCTTTCAAGGCATTCATGCGGTTTGTCTGCTCATCAATGTAAAGTGAAGAAAAATAGGTCACCCTATTCATTGTTTATGCCCCTTGATGACCACTTGGTAGATATTATGTCAACCATTGGAGTAACACCTTGAGTTGACACCTTCCTTTTCCACTTGGACTATTTTGTCCATTTCTACACTTGGCTCTTTTGCCTCTTCCTGGATTTGTCTTTTCTAGTTCCTTCATCCTTCGTGGGCTATCTTCTATTAATTCTTTAGCTCTTTGGGCTCCCTCCTTAATGATTTCTTCCTTCTAGCTTTAAGCCTTTGAATTCCTTCAAGTTTGCACCTTTTATTTAAATATCAACAGCTATTTCATTGCTATAAAGTTGACATTTATGCAACCATCACCATTTGGTCAATTCCTTCAAATTTTCTTTGGTTCCTTTGTAAGTGTTCTCTGCCCTCTGTAAGGGTACTTATCCTTTGGGATTTGGGAGACTCCCTTAAACCTTCCAATTAAACCAACCGATTGAACCAATAATTGGTTCAATAGTTTGACAGTTTAATGGTTCAATACTATGTTCTACTCATTCATTTGACTACTTGAACCAACCACTTTAAACCAACTGATTAAACCCTTTGATTAAAATGACTAATAAAACCAAGCACTTGAACCAATTGCTTGAACTAACCACTTGAACCAATAATGATTCAATAGTTCAATGGTTTAACGGTTCAATGTTTCTAAGTTTAAAGTGATTGAACCAAGCACTTGAACCAACCGCTTGAACCAATCGCTTGAACTAACTACTTAAACTAACCACATGAACCAATCACTTAAACCAACCACTTGAACTAATCACTTGAACCAACTACTTGAATCAATAATGGTTCAATAGTTCACAGTTTAATAGTTCAATATTTCTAAGTTTAAAGTGATTTAACTAAGCATTTGAGCCAAGTGATTAAACCAAGCGATGGTTCAAAGTTCATGTTCAAAGTTTATGTTGTTGAGCTAGTTCATCCTCTTGCTGAAAGACTTGTGCAAACTAGAAATTAAATTGGCTCATAATAGCAGGGGAAGAAGGAGACTGATTTTTTCCCTACAGGGCCAAAAAGGTCAACAAAATGGTGATTCCTAGGGGAATCATGCTTGTTATTCTTAGAAACTAGTAGCCTCAAAGTCCATTTGGCACGAAGTCAAGATGCAGCTTTGAAAGAGTCAGTAATAGCCTTGATAGATCCAAGAATCAATCATGAAGCTTTTACCCCAAACATAAAGGAAAACACACATAGGGCTAAAAACACTACTTGTGCAAATATTACTTAGGGAAAATAGGAAAAGAAAAATGAAAGCAAACTACTATGTACATCTAACTAGGTATATTTGCCTCCCTCCTGGATCAAAGGGAAATTTTCTTAAGTCTCTTTCATGGCAAGGAAACTTATGGTGCCAGATAAGTGGCTAAATGGAATGGAGACTTGGTGACTTACTCTTCTTGCCTACCACCTTGATTGGCTCATATCTAATTACATCAGTAGCAAACATGCTTCCAACATATATGTATTCATCTTGTTCTTAGAAGCTTACCTCCTATTAGTTCTTCATGCTAGTGTGTTTCATCAAGAAATCAATGGTTGTTGGGTCATCACCATAAGCCCTTTGATATGCATCATGGATTGGCTTATCTCCTTCTGCCTTATTGAAGACACTGTCAAACTCATCTTCTAATTGATCATGGATTTCTTAAAGAAGGGTGACTATTATGATGTTTAAAATGAGATCATAGACTGAATGCTCATCCCATAGAACATCACCTTCTTGTTCAAGGCTCTCTTCTTCAAATATTTCCTCAAGATGAACAGGCCTCTCCTTTTCTTACTCAAAAACTAGTCTCTAGCTATTTAAAGACATCCTCCTGATCCCCCTCTAACTCAGGCTCCATGGCATGGTCATCCTCCTCATCAAAGTAACAAGGAAGTTCATCAAACAAGGTAGGAGAGAGCTCACCATGCTTATTTTCCTCTTCATATTGTTGAAACATATACATGTATGAATGACCTGTGTCTTCTCCATTGTTGATTATGTCTTCAAAAGGAGCATCCATGATGATTTCTTCCTCATTGACATCCATGAGAGCTTCTTGATCAGCTATAAATTGGGTCCTCTCTTCTTCACTTGCCTCTTTCAAAATAGGTTCCTCCTTGATGACTTTAAAAATATCATCTTCAGGTTCACCAACCTCTTGAAAGGGTAAATCTAAAAGCTTGCAGCTCCTTTGCATACTTATTTATGTCCCAATGCTACCTTCTCCACCCTTAGCCAGCTCATAGCCTCCTTGAAGAAGAGTGTAACCTACTCCAATGACTTCAAACAAATCATTCAAAACATGAACAAGAGATTATCTAGGCTCCTCCATGATGTCTATGGTGATCTCCTTCTCATCTACATTCATGGAGTCTCCCTGATTAGTCATGAACTAAGTATACTCTTCTTGACTCACCTCTTTTGAAATAGATTCCTCCTTGAGAAGGGATGAAGTGGAAAGTTGATGGACAAACTCATGTGGGAGAGGAGGCACTCCTTGAGCTAGAATCAAAATATTCTCCTCATTCCATTTGGCCAACACTTCATCTATATCAGATGTGGCTTGATAGTTATCTTGAAGGAGTGTAGATGGGGTGTGTTTAGATATAGGATCTGTTGTTTGGTCTAAATCATCCATCACACCCTAGCTAAGGGATCTCATTCTGGATCCCAATTCTACAATTTTCTTGGCTATATTTTCTTGGAAGAGCCTTTCTTGGAGGTCATAAGCATCATCATGATGAGTAGGAGCAGCTTTATCTTCTTCAAGGTCATGAGCCAGTTCATGATAGGCACTCCTCCAACTTGGAATCTAGACATCATGTTGAGAGGCTTAAGGATTGGTAAAAGGGGTGTATTTTAGCATAGGCTCATCTCTAAGGTTTGAAACCTCCATTTCTCCTTCACTAAGCAATCTCACCTTTGCTTCTAATTCCTTAATTTAGATAGCTAGATTTTCTTGAAAGAGTCTTTCTTAGAGCTCATAGGAAATGGGGAGTGTATGAAGGCTGCCATGGAGTACAAGAAGCTTCTTGAGGAAGGGTGGGGGGACTTGAAAAGGACTAACCTCATTTTGTACCTCACACTCTTGGACAATGTCTTTCTCCTCCTTGTTGTTCCATGACTCAACTACTTTACTCCAGCTCATGATATTATGACTAAACATCTCCTTTTGGGGTGATGGGGTTACAATGTGAGAGGGTAGTGAGGGTTTGGATTCCACTTCCCTTGCTGCCAACATAGACTGTTGCATTTGAAGATTTGCCAATTTAATTTGCTTTTCAAGATTGGCCTTAAAAATGAGATTTACTATTTTGGGACTCTCTTCAACATGATTGGGGAAAGGACTTTGATAGGCTTGACTTGGCTCATGAGCAAGGGTTGCATATGACTGATACAAAACTTGGGGTAATGGGTATGTAGGTTGATAGACTTGGTAAGGCTACCTCTCATGAATACATAGCCTCCCTTCCGAATATGTAATCAAACCACTCATATCTAGCATCTAATTTGTAAGCCTTTACCAATTGGATCTTTTAATGGGAGTCCATTCACTCTTAACTAGATCTAGCGCATTTCTCACTTGATGGACAACATGATCAAGGATTTTTTGGCCACATCCCCTTCTGGTGTCAAGCTCTACTACATACTTTACATATCCTAGCAGTGCTTGTTTGAAGGTAGAAATGGGTTAATTGACAAAGATATTAGGTTGAGTAGGAGAAGTGACACATTGAGAAGACTAGGCATAAGATTGATATAGCTCATGATAGGGTTGAGACTGGTCATATTGGACCTGATAAGGATCAACACAAGGTTGGTAAGGATCATAGCTAGGCTAGCTAAGGACTTGCTCAAACTGAGGAGGAATAGGCAAAGCCCAAAATGGTTCGTTAACTTGTAAAGGGAAAAACTCATAACCATGCGCATCATTATTTCTTGAGGTGATTTCATGAATAATCTAAGCTTGATCAAAACTATATGAAGGAATACAAGACCAATGGTTCTAAGCAATGGAATTATACATACCAAAACATGATTTTTTGATGGCACTAAGACTGCTTAACTAGTTGATTCAGCTCAGAGTTGCCATTGGTGTTGATGAAAAAGCCTCCAAAGGCTAGTTGGTTGAAGAACACACCAAAATTCTTTAAATTTTTAGACAAAACTTGTCCCACAATCACTTGATTAAAGGTCAAATGCTGGATTAATGGTTTGTTCTATTATAACAGGACCAACACCAATCCTATAACTTTTTTGAGTGTTAAAACATGGTCCCATCAGGCATGCCAAAAATTGTTGACATAGTGGATTGCACAATTGACAGGAGACTAAGCTCTTGTCTTCCACACATCACAATGGAAACGCCTCTCTTGCTTGTGGGTCTGGAAAAATTGAGAGGAGAGTCTCTAGATAAGGGCTAGCTCCCTTTGATGCATCTGAGTTATTCCATTAAGTTTCTAATACATATATATAATGGGGGTGAAAAGAGAGAAGGATTACTAAAAAATAGAACCTAGCCTAAGAGGGTGATGCACCAGACAAGTTTGATCTACTCATACTCACACTTTGAACCATAAGAACACATACATACACTTTAATTGGTAAAAGGACTAGGCTGTAGGGAGCTTGATAGGGAGGCTCTAATGGAAACATATAGAAAAAGAACTTACCATAGGTGCTATAGGAAAAGCACACTGTCTAGTAACCTCCTTCTGCCTCTGCACTCTAGATACAACTCTTCTTGTCACTTATAGGAATGGTGCATTATATATACTAGGTGTTTTGGTATTAAGCATGTGAAAGCATTAAGAAAGAAATGACTAAACATAAGTTTAACACTCAGACACACTCAAAGATATATCCAACTAGAATAGAGGTAAAAATGCATATTTTATTGATTCCAAGTGAAAATTAGCAGGGCTTCGCCTTACAATATGAGATATCCCTTTCTCAAAATGAGAATTTTTCAATATATAGAGGAAGAAATAGGCCTTTTGGCACCCTTTTATAAATGGCCCATGTACGTTCTGAGTATTGGGAAGAGGAAGCCACTTGATAGATAATGTTATGTCGGCTCCTATTTTGATTTTAGGCATTTAAGATATATTAAATGTCATATGTGAAATTATGGGCCACACCATTTGTCTACAAACAAGACCACTCCTTCAAGGTATTCATGTAGTTTGTCTGCTCATCAATGCAAAGTGAAGAAAAATGGGTCACACCATTCACTGTTTGCACCCCTTGATGACCACTTAGAAGATACTGTGTCAACCACTAGAGTAACTCCTTAAGTCAACACCTTCCTTTGACACTTGGACTATTTTGTCCATTTCTACACTTGGCTCTTTTGCCTCTTCCAAGCTTTGTCTTTTTTGGTTCCTTCATCCTTCAAGGGCTATTTTTTGCTAATTCTTCAGCTCTTTGGACTCCCTCCTCGACAATTTCTTCCTTCTAGATTTAAGCCTTTAAATTCCTTTGGGTTCACAACTTTTATTTAAAGATCAATGACTATTTCATTACCATAAATTTGACGTTTGCGTGCCCATCACCATTTGGTTGATTCCTTTAGCCTTTTCTTTGATTCCTTTGCAAGTGTTCCCTACCCTCTGTAAGGGAACTTATCCTTTGGGTTTTGGGAGACTCCCTTGAACCTTCTAATTAAACCGATTGATTGAACCAACAATTGGTTCAATGGTTCAACAGTTCAATGGTTCAATAATGTGTTCTACTCATTCATTTGATTGCTTGAACCAACTGCTTCAAACCAACTGATTGAACCCTTTGATTAAACTGACTAATTAAACCAAGCACTTGAACCAACCACTTGAACTAAAAATGGTTCAACAGTTCAATGTTTCCAAGTTCAAAGTAATTAAACCAAGCGCTTGAACCAACCACTTGAACCAACAATGGTTCAACAATTCAACAGTTAAATGGTTCAAAATTTCCAAGTTTAAAGTGATTAAACCAACTGCTTGAACCAATCACTTGAGCCAACCGCTTGAACCAACTACTTGAACTAACCGCTTAAACCAACAATGGTTCAATAGTTAAATGGTTGAACGATTCAATATTTCCAAGTTCAAAGTAATTGAACCAAGCACTTGAACCAAGCGATTGAACCAAGCGATGGTTCAAAGTTCATGTTCAAAGTTCATGCTGTTGAACTAGTTCATCCTCTTGCTGAAATACTTGTGCAAACTAGAAATTAAACTGGCTCAGAATAGCAGGGGAAGAAGGAGATCGATTTTTCCCTTGTAGGGCCAAAAAGGTCAACAGTAATCAAAATAACACAATCACATCCTTCAATATTTATGTCTCACTATGTCACTAATCATATAGAATATGGTTGGCCTTTATTTGATTATGTATAATGTTTATGGACATATGTCCACCATATCTTATTTTGGTAGTATTGAGTAGCTGCAGTAAGATTTTCAATGCCCAAATAATGGATTCCTATCATAATTTTAACTAACTAATGATGTTGTAGTTCATATACATAAAGGTGTGTTAATTTCTTGTATTTGCATTTATGGAGAGGCATGTAAATTGGATGGATGCACCATGGAGTGAAACTATGATAATTATATTATGTGATGTATTAGTTCATTATATTATATGCATATGGATGAAGTTTACTAAAAAAATAGTTAGTCAATGATACACAACCATCTAAAATTTATTGTTATTTTGAGTCTTAGTCAAATGAAACAACTCATATTTACAAGCCATAGTTAGAGATCTACACTTTCAAGACTTCTTGGATGAAATCTAGATAACTAACACAATGGTTTGTGGTTGTTTAATTCAATATCAGGGGGCACATGAAGTAGTCAACATTATATTAAGTATGAAATGTGTTTCTAAACATTTGATTATAGTTTAAGTGGAATATATAAACAAATTTGAACATACATGCCAAATCATTAAAATTGATTTAGAGGTGGAATTGTATACAAAAATTGGCATGGTTCATTTTGGTAAATGCCAAAGGGATTCTTGTTATTCTTATGGTTGAAGGATAGAACCTTATCTAGATTCAGAGAGATTTAAACTTGTAGAAAATAGTCAAAATATTTGCAATGGAATTGTGACTATGTTTAAATATTTTTATCAGTATGGATTTAATTCTTATATTTATCACCACTTGAATACAAATAAAAAATTTAGTAAAATAACATTCCATTCAAAAATGTTTCACTTTATGAGGAGGCAAAAACTAACCACTCTGGAAAAACATTTAAACATAAATTATTTAGTAAAAATATTTAAATATTTAAACATAAATAAATAATAAACATACTTTTTAAATATAAAAATAATTACAAATTTTTATCATTTATTATAATTATTCTTATTAGATAAATTTATTTATATTTGTTAATTTACATTATTAATTATCTAATAGGGATTTTAATCCTTTATTTTTATCCCCCTTGGAATACCTTTGAGATAAAATTCACCAATTCAAATACCAGTGATAGCGAGTTGCATTTATTTAATTTAAACTTGTGACTCTATCAGTTAATTTAAAAACTTATAACATAAAATACATCTGACATGGTCAGATATCAAATATGAAAGAGGACAATAAAGAGGATGTTCCTCTTTCAAGTCCATTAGTCACATCAAACATTGATCATACATCAAGTGGGAATACATATTCATCCCATTGATGTCAACTTTAATGAATACTTTAAACCAAGATGGGGCTTTTTCACAATCCTCATTACAAATGATTAAATCATTGGAGGAAAAAACTTCTCTCTTTGAGAAGAACACCTAAAAGGCATCCAAATATATTCTTAATTAACAATATGTCTTGAATAACCCTCTTGAATTAGAGGTATCATCTAAACCGTTACCACCACACTTTGTGGCATTGAAATTTCCTACTTATGAGAAACATAAAGGGTGACCCTGAGCATGATTGAGAAATGAAACTCCTTACATTAAACAAGCTAAATTATGGGGCCACTACATTGACCTCATCCAATAAAAAAATTAATATCAAGCTATCTTACAAAGTTAATTTGAATGAACCAAAATGTGATACCAATCAAGTAATGAACATGGTAGTTACACAGTGAGTTGTATTATATACTACATCATGTAAAAAAAATACTAGATTCACAAAGCCTTTGGTTATTCTTATTAAGAAGCTAGTTGAGTGTGAACTCATTTATCTCCCTACACCTATAGAGGTTGATATGAGTAAAAATATTCCATGGGGATATGATGAGAATGCATATTATGATTTCCAGCAGGGCCATAGGCATTCTACTAATAGATTCTTTTTTTTGAGATATAAGCTTCAAGTCTTATACAAGTTCCAAAAAAATTACACTTGATGTGTCTCCTACAATGGATTTTTTTATCACATCTAGGGGCTCACAATAATTGTAAAATGTTCAATAATATGCTATAAGACCATACAATTAAATTGACATAAGTAATATGGAAATAGAAGTAATGTTATCATCATGGAACTTTGGAACTGATGGTAATGATTTAGAAATAGGCTCTTTCATAATATTAAATGAAGTTTCATCCATATTTTTTGAAGATGTAACATTAATAGTATCTTTAACATAAACAAGTGGTGGTGGTATACTTGAGAATACATCATCACTAGGCATAGTAGACATACATGGAATAAATGGTGTCATTAGAACATATATATCTACTTCAAATTTTTATCTAATTTCTAAACTCAAAATTCCTCTTGCTAAATTTTAATTTTTTTAGTGACATTGTATCAAAATCAATTTATCCATTGTAATCACCAAGATAAAACATTATCAACCATAATTGATCTCCTTATCTAGTGAATATAGATGCCCCTTGATCAAAACCAAGGGAATTGCAATTTTGACATAGAGATTACATGTTAAGAAGATATCTCTTTACAAAAAGAATGCAAACCATCAAAGACTAAAGCATTGCATGGTGATTCAAATCCCAATCAGTCTGCACCCATAATAACTTAGATGAACTTATTTTGACATTGTCAAGGGTTTGAAATTACTAGGTTTAATTGTCAATTTACACTGTTTCACTTTACATAACCCTCTTATATATATATATAGACACACACACACACACACACACACATACAAATGTCATGATGTGTGTGTGTGTGTATTATCATGATATTTTTATATATTAAATTGATTAATATTATATATAAATTTAAAACATACATCTCAATAGAATTACATAGAAGATAAGATACTTGAAGGTAATCAGATGAAGGCAATAGGGGCAATGATGGGTAAAGGGTAGGTGATACTGATAATGAATGTGAGTGGGATAGTGACAATGATGGTCGGTGGAGTCATATAAGTGTAGGATACCAAGAAAGGTCTGGAAGTAGATATAAAGGAGGATGTAGTAAGGGCATAAGATAAAGATCAACATGGGGGTCAGGAGGGAGTAGATCAAGAGTGGATATTGGTACAAGGTTTGGAGTGAGAGTTTAAATGATTGTGAGGGGTCTAGGTAGGGGAAGGAATAAATTTATAAAAAAATTCATATAAAAATGGTTTATTCACAACTCAATTTAGTTTAGGAAAAATTCCCTTTGAATATTTTGACCAATTTTTAGGGATGGAGTATAAGGATGAAGATAAAGGCTAGTATAGTGAAGGTGCCTCTCCAAGGCAATGAGTGTTTGTATCATTAGAAGGGTTGAATAGGATTTCATCCAAGGATCTAGTGTATCCTAAATTTAATAATATTTCCAAACCTTTTCATTCATGTGGAGTATTCTACAAAAAAATTATTCTCAATGGCTCAACCTAATTCTAACCCTTTTCTTAAACCTAAAAGTTAGATATATCCTAAAGAGTTAACTTTAAAAGATAAAGTGGTGGGTGGTTCAAAAGGTAATGAAAAAATTAAACTATCTTAAAAAATAATCTAGGAAACAACCTATTTTGGTGATGTTCCATTGATTTTTCTGAAATTCCCCCTATTCTATAAATTTTAGATTTATAACTCATAGTTATTGGTTTAGATAGAGGGAATAAGACTAATTGGTAGGTTTATAAGAATCATGTTAAGTGATGTTACAATGTTCTAAAATTACTTGGACTTATTTAAAAACTCCTCTTTCAATATTATCAAATGATCTCTTTTTTCTCTTATTTCAATCTACAGAAGATATATATTTTGTGTGGTCGAATGGGCCATCATTTATTGGAAAGTAGGGGGTGTTTTTATATCCCTAGGATACTATTTTTGATTCATCTACTACATTTATTTCTAAATATATAGTTTAGATAATATTTTATAATCTTCCTTTAATCTTTTGAGAACTTGGTCTTTTTTAATAACTGGTTGGTAAACTGGGAGTTCTTATTAAAATTGATAAATTCATTGAGGCTAATCTAAACTTTTTTAGGGTGTGTGTAATGATTGATTTATCAAAACCTATACACCATTATATTCATATTTCATCTTTATTTAGATTTTGGACTCAATTTATTAATTTTGAAGGACTTCCTTTTAGATGTTTCAAATGTAATCAAGCTAATCATAAGATCATTTCTTTCTTTGAGAAAGGTTCTCAAGGCTCCCATTAAATATTTCTAAAAAAATGGGTCAGAAAGATAGGTTGTCCAAATCAATATTTTTTTCATAGTTTGTTATTCCCTAGAAATACCATTTATGTTGAACATCCCTCTTCACCAATTTAGATAGTTCAGACCAGTCCTCAATAAGGTGAGGTTTTGATGGTAGCAAAAGATATCTTTAATGTGGATGCAAGGTAGCCTTTTATTCCTAATTTGGAAGAGGTTGAGAATTTATAGAATACTGGGTCAAAAATTAAAGACAAAGTTTCTCTTTTAGCAGAATCTTCCCAGTAGCAAGAAAGTTCAAAAGAGGAAGAAGGTTGGGAGGAAGAAGGAGAAGAGTTGGTTAGTAGGGAAACTCTGTCAATAGCTCAACATCCTTATGAAATGAAGACTCATAAATTTGGTAAGAAAGGGAAAAGAGGTATAAAAATGGAAGTGAAAATATTACAACTTGATGTAATGAATTCCATTAATGGTGGCACTCAATGGACAATGGAATCATTACTCTCTAGTAGGGGTAGGTATGGTCTAGCATCAATAGGATGAGATGAAGTCTGGGTTTGATTTATTTAGAGAAATTTACTAATTAGTTTCTATTCTAATCTTTTAGTTGTTTTAGATGTTAAGTTTGGGTTTAGTTTCATTTTTTGATAGCTTTGGATTTTCACCAAGTTGTAAGAGCTTTTAAGCTTTTAATTTTTAAATTGAATTTTGGTTTTTCATATCTGGGAGACTAGGCATCCCGTTGTGCCCTAGAACTAGTTTAAGCTCTGTTAAAAATCTAAAATCAAGACAAAAAATATTATATATTTTAATAATATTATTATATTATATAATATGTATGCTAATATAGTTTATAAATCAAATTATAATTATATATTATATATTTCAGTATAATATACTTAAATTTATATTATATAATATTATAAAATTATATAATATATATTATAAATAAATATTATATAGTTTAATATAATATAAATAAATATCATTTTAATATATTAAATATATCACTTGCCTTTAATTCAACTTGACTACTCTCGAGGTGCATTTGTATTCAAAAATAGGCAAGAGTCCCCAACAAATTTAAAATTCAAATTGACTTTGAAAAATAGGGTATATATAATTTTAAAATATTTTTAAAATGAACAAAAATAATTGCACGTTTTTTACTAGATACATATTCCTAGTTTTTTTTAACATACACTTTAGAGCACTAATAGATCAAAACATAGTAGGTTGTAGAGTGTCTAAAGCATTGACCATATTTGTTACTATCATTTTTGTAGATATTTATTTTTAAGTATTTAATATTTAAATATTATTTAATATATGTTTTTCTCTATCTAAAATGTGTGATTTGTTTGTTTTGACTTGGCCCTTTTATTCATTATTTACCATTTTATGATATGAAATCACTGAGATTCGGATAACCTACCTAGATTTTTGTTATGAAATGGTAGAGATTAGGATTATTTAACACTTAATGCTATCGATTATTAATAATTTTCTTATGTGTGGAAAACCAATAAGGACCCAAATGATGAATGTGAGGGTAAAGCTGACATTTTCTAATAACTCTAATCAAATAATCTTAGTAACCAATATATTTAATAGTTTCAGATATGAAAAATTATAGATAATCACCCAGACCAACCAAAAGGACTAGAATATAACCTCATAAGGACCCATTTATATCTATATGCTCTTTCTACTTAGAATGATCTACCCAAGTTATTAATCAGTAGATTGATGTTTTTTGTGAGTCATATACACAACTGTAACTGGACAAGTTTATACATTGTAAACAAGTTATAATAGTATTTTAGGTGAATTTAATATATGAAATTTTGTGTTTTATTGCTATAAATTTACCCTCCCCTATTTCATCTCTTCTTGCATATTTATTTAGTGCATTTCTAGCCCTATTGTTTGGTTTGGATTATCTTCATAGTCTTATTATTTTGTTTTACTTAGAGTTGTTGGTTGTTGTCCATCTAGGGCTACACATTCCTTTTTTTTTTGTCATAGAGAGAAATAAGATTTAGGAGTTAGTTGACCTTCTAAAAGGAAAAGAGGTCATAGGAATCAAGTGGGTGTATAAGACAAAAACCATTCCTAAAAGAAAGATAGAGAGGCACAAAGCAAGACTAATGGTGAAGGGATACAAGCAAAGGCCCATATGAAATTACAATGTGATGTTTGCACACATATCAAGGTTAGAAACAATGAGGACAATCATAATTATTGCTACTCAACACAAATGAAATGTGCATTAAATGGATGTCAAGTCAACTTTCTTGAATGGATTGATAAAAGAAGAGGTTTATGTGGAACAAAAAAATATTATTTTGAACAACCTTACATATATGTATCTAGTTTATTATATTGCCTGATAGAGATTACAAGAACATCTTTTAATTGATTTAATAATATTATATAATATATAATATTATATTAAATTATTTAATATCTATTTTTATTATATATTTTAATATAATATATATAAATATCATTTAATATTAAATATATCACTTACCTTTTAATTCAACTCGACTACTCTCGAGGTGTATTTGTGTTCAATTAAAATAGGCAAGAGTACCCAACAACTTTGAAATTTAAATATACTTTGCAAAATAGGGTCTGTATAATTTCAACACATTTTTAATAGGAACAAAAACTACTGAATATGTCTAAGTAAATACATATTATGATTTTTTTCTAAATAGACAATGTAGAACATGGACAGATCAAAATAATATAGGTTGTAGATTGGTTGAAGCATTGACCATATTTGTTAATGTCATTTCTATAGATCCTTATTTTTAGGTATTTAATCTTAATAGTGTTTATTATATTTTTTTACTCTATCTAAAATGTGAGATTTATTTGTGTTGACTTGGCCCTTTTATTCATTATTTAACACTTTACATCATGAAATTACTAATATTTGGATAGTCTACTTGGATTATTGTTATGAAATAGTTAAAATAATGAAAAAGTAGAGATTAGGGTTGTTAAGTGCTTACTGTTATTGATTATTATTTATTTTCTTAATTGTAGAAAATTAATAGGGATCCAAATGATGAATGTTAAGGTGAAGCTAACATTTTTTAATAACTATAACCAAATCATATTAGTAACTAATATATTTAATAGTTTCAAATTTGAAAAATTAGAGATAATCACCTAAACCAACCAAAAGGATCAGCTTATAGCTTGATAAGGATCCATTGATGTCTAAATATTCTTTCCACTTGGAATATGATGAGATTAAGGACTATATAATTTAAACAAATTAATTATAGCATTGATTAGTAATTAAATATTTATGTTTAATGTGTGAGATTAAATGAGATATGGTGAGATTCACTTGATATCATTTACATGTTCATATAAATTAATACTTTAAGATAATTAATATAGTTTATGTTCCCATTGGATGTCAAAATCCTATTTGAGTAGTCTCATTGGTAGAAAAATTCTCTAGTAGTCACATCATAAAAAATAAATCATTGTTTAAGTACTTTCTAAGCATATGAAATTAATGTTAGATTAATATGGTGTTATTTGAGTAATTAATATTTTACTAAGGTGTCAATGTCGAATATCAAGATCATGTTAAATTAATGTGATATAAATTAAAATGGTGACATTTTAATGATTCATATTATGCCAAGGTGTCAATGATGATATGCTTTAGAATTTAATAAAGGGTTTATTCTTGATGAAAATGTCATCATTCAAGAGTGACAATGTTACCTATTTTTTTTTACATATAAATAGACTGCAGACTGTTTATGTTTCAACATTAATTTTATTATCCAATTGTAAAGGCTAAAATATAAAATAAAATGATAATTGACTTTGAAAAAATATTGGCTTATTGGGGGATCGATTTCAAAATATATGTGAAGATAAACCTACCATAATGGTAGGGTTATTTTAGTTGCAATGAACCTCAACTCCATAGGATTAATGGTGAGTTTATTCTTTCAAGGGATTGCATTTTATATTTAGTAATTAATATTTTAGGAAGTATACTTTTTCAAGTATGAAAGATTCTTAATTTTAAGGACATTGTGATAATAGTCATGATATCATTGTGGAGTCATATATTCTACTATTCTAAAATTAGATGTTAAAAAGTTTGATGATAAAAATCAGATTTTGAATCCCAACATGGAAAATTTGAAGCCTGACATGGGAAATTTGAATCCTGAGATGATATTGTTGGAAAATATATTAAATAATAGTTAATATTATGTAAATTTTAGCTCTAGATTATTTTATACTATATCTAAATATTATACTTATAATATGTAAGCTCCATTGATTTTGAATATAATATATTTTGGTCTATCAAGTGACTCTGGTTCCACATTGTATTGAATTCAACTTTTTTTAAATCATTTACTTACAACACATTTAACTTGTATTTATAAATTTAGGTTTTGATTTCATAGAAGTCCTAAAATCCTATTAAAATTTTTAGCTAGTCATTAAGCATAATTTTAAGTTAGTAATTACTCTAAAATTAATGTTTAAGAGGACTAAGTCATTATTAACTAAGGATTCATGGCTTCCCTTAATGCATTCTCTTAGTTATAAAATAATGTTATTGACACTTGGTATTGTGTAAATCATCACTAAAATTAATATTCAAACCATATACAAAATAATAACATAACTTTCTCAATTATTCTCACTAATCACTACAAGTGCTTATCTTGTTTCAAGTCTACATATTGATAATTTTGTGTGTTTTGAGAATAGTTGTAGCTGTACAAGTATATGAATTGTAAACAAGTTGTAGTAGTAGTTAAGTTGAATTTAATATATGTAAATACTATGTTTTATTTATATAACTCTATCATCCCTTATTTCATCACTTATTGCATGTTTATTTAGGGTATTTCTAGCACTATTGTTTGGTTTGGACTATCCCCATAGTCTCGATATTTTGTTTTACTTAGTGTTGTTGGTTGGTTCTCACCTGGGCCTACACATTCTATTTTTTCTTTCATAAAGAGAAATCAAACTTGGGAGTTAGTTGACCTTTCAAAAGGAAAAGAGATCATAGGATTCAAATGGGTGTATAAGATAAAAACCACTCCTAAAGGTAAGATAGAGAGGCATAAAGAAAGAATAGTGGTGAAGGGATACAAGCAAAGGCCCAGACATGATTATAATGTGATGTTTACACCTGTAACAAGGATATAAATGGTGTGGATAATCATATCTATTGCTACTCAAAATAAATGTAAGGTACATCAAATGGATGTCAATTCAACCTTCTTGAATGGAGTTCTAGAAAAAGAGGTTTATGTGGGATAGAGAAATATTATTTTGAATAACAACCTTCCATATATGTATCTAGTTTATTATATTGATTGACAAAGATTACAGGAAACTCTCTTAATTGATTTAATAATATTATATTACATTATGTAATATATATTTTTATTATATATTTTAATATAATATATATAAATATCATATAATATTAAATATATAACGTGTCTTTTAATTCAACTTGACTACTCTTGAGGTGAATTTGTGTTCAATTGAAATAGGTGAGAATCTCCAATGAATTTAAAATTTAAATTTACTTTGCAAAATGGGGTCCATATAATTTTAACACATTTTTAATATGAACAAAAACTATCAAACATGTTTGAACAAATACATATTTTAATTTTCTTCTAAATGTATAATGTAGAGAATGGACAAATCAAAATAGTACATGTTGTAGAGTGGCTGAAGCATTGACTATATTTTTTACTGTCATTTTTGTAGATCCTTATTTTTAGGTATTTAATATTAATAGTGTTTAATATATTTTGTACTCTATCTAAAATGTCTAATTTATTTATGATAATTTGGTTCTTTTATTTATTTTTTAGCACTTTATGTTATGAAATCACTAAGGTTCAGATAGTCTACTTGGATTATTGCTATAAAATGGCTGAAATAATGAAAGAGTAGATATTAGGGTTGTTTAATGCTTACTGTTATTGATTATTATTTATTTTCTTGTGTGTGGAAAACCAATAGGGATACAAATGATGAATTTATGGTGATGCTAACATTTTTTAATAACTATAATCAAATAATATTAATAACTAATATATATAATAGTTTCAAATTTGAAAAATAACATATAATCACTCAAACCAACCAAAAGGACTAGCTTATAACCTGATAATGACCCTGCTATCTAAATTATCTTTCCACTTGAAATATGGTGATATTATGGACCACATAATTTAAATAAAGTAATTATAGAATTGATTAGTAATTAAATATATATGTTTAATGCATGAGATTAAATTAGATATGGTGAGATTCGCTTGACATCATTTACATGTTCATAGAAATTAATACATTAGGATAATTAATATAGCTTATATTCCCATTGGATGTCAAAATCCTATTTGATTAGTGTCATTGGTGGAAAAAATATCCATTAGTTTCATCATAAGAAATAAATCTTTGTTTAAGTACTCTCTGAGCATGTTAAATTAATATGAGATTAATATGGTGCTATTTGAACAATTAATCTTGTACTAAGGTGTGAATATCGAATATCAAGATCATGTTAAATTAATGTAATAGAGATTAAAATGGTGGCATTTAAATGATTCAAATTGTGCCAAGGTGTCAATGATGGTATGCTTTAAATTTTAATAAAGGGTTCATTCTTGAATTGAATGTGATCATTTAGGAGTGATAATGTTACATATTTTTTTACATATAAATAGATTGTAGACTATTTATGTTTTGACATTAGTTTTATTATCCAATTGTAAAGGCCAAAATATAAAATAAAATGACAGTTGAATTTGAAATAAATATATATTATTGAGAGATTGATTTCAAAATACACTTAAAGATAACCCTACATAATGGTAGGGTTCTTTTGGCTGTAATGAACCTCCACTTTATGGTATTAATGGTGAGTTTATTCTTACGAGGGATTGTATTTTATATTCAGTAATTACTATTTTAGGAAGTATATTATTTCACATATGAAAGATTCTTAATTTTAAGAAAATTATGATAAAAATCATGACATTATTATGAAGCCAAAGATTTTGCTATTGTAAAATCAGATGTTAAAATTTTTTATGATGAAAATCAGATGTTAAAATTTTTTATGATGAAAAACAGATTTTAGAGCCTAGCATGGAAAATTAGAAGCCCAACATGGGAAATTTGAATACCGAGATTATATGGTCAAAATACATGTTAGATAATTTTTGATATTGTGTAAATTTTATCTCTAGATTATTTTGTACTATACTTGAATATCATATTTGTAGTATGTAAGCTCCATTAATTTTGAATATAATATATTTTTATCTATCAAGTGACCTTGGCTCCACATTGTATTGAATTAAACTAGTTTTTTAATTATTTAATTAATGCACATTTAAATTTTATGTGGAAATTTAGGTTTTAATTTCATAGAAACCCCAAAATCCTATTAGAAATTTTAGTTAGTCATTAAGCATAATTTTAAGCTAGTCATTATTCCAAAATTAATGTTTAATAAGACTAAGTCATTGTTAACCAAGGATTCATGGCTTCCCTTATTTCATTCTCTTGGTTATAAAATAATTTTCCTGACAATGTATTATGTAAATCATCATTGAAATTCATAGTCAAACCATATGAAAGAATAACATAACTTTCTTAATTATGTCTTGCTAATCACTGAAAGTGCTTATCATGCTATCAAGTTTGTGGATTGATGTTTTTTGTGAGTCTTGAGAATAGTTGTAGATGTACAAGTTTATGCATTATAAGTAAGTTGTAATTGTAGTTTATGTGAATTTAATATATGAAAATTGTGTGTTTTATTGCTATAACTCTACCATCCCCTATTTGATCTCTTATTGCATGTATATTTAGTGCATTTACAACACTATAATTTGGTTTGAACTATCCCCATAGCCTCAGTATTTTATTTTAATTAATGTTTTTAGCTGTTGCCCATCTGAGCTTGCATATTCTATTGTTTATACCATAGATAGAAATCAGACTTGGGAGTTAGTTGACCTTCTAAAATAAAAAAGGTCATAGGAGTCAAGTGGATGTATAAGACAAAAACCACTCCTGAAGGTAGATAGAGAGGCATAAATCAAAAATAGTGGTGAAAGGCTATAAGCAAAGGCCTAGATGTGATTACAATGTGATGTTTGCACCCATAACAAGGATAGAAATGGTGAGGATAATCATAACCATTGTTGATTAATACAAATGGAAGGTGCATCAAATGGATGTCAATTCAACCTTCTTGAATGGAGTGTTATACACAAATGGAAGGTTTTTATTCAGAATAATATTTATCTAGCCTATATTATATGTATCCTATAATATATATAAATAAATTTTAGGTCTATGATGGATTACTATAGTAGTTTGATAGTGAAATCTAATATTGAATCATGTTTAGTTAAGAGAGGTCTTACAGTTTCATTAATTTCTATTACCTTCTCTATTCTTTGATTAGTTGATGTTGCCAAGTCCACCATCTCTTGTCCAAAGGTTACTCCTTGAGTTAAAGCCTATTTCTTAAATTAAAAATGAAATTATTAAGTTTTATTTTGAAAGCATCCTTATTTATGATGGTACCATATCTATTTACAAGGTGTGTAATTTTAGCCTCCTTGAGTAAAGTTATAACTTTGTCACCTTGTTAAGTAAGAGACTAGCCCAAGGATCTCATATCATCAATCCATTGATTTAAAGTTTTCATCCTTCTAATGATGTAGGATTAATAAATGCTCAAATATTATAAGGTAACTAGGTTTATTTCTTAAAATTTATTCAACCTAATCAACTTAACCAAGTTGATCACTTTTCTATCATAATTCCCACAGGTATTTTCTGCCTTGAGAATTTTGTTATAAATCTCATCTCCTTTTTCTTTATATTGATCTAAATTATTTAGAGTATCAAACATAGACTCAACAACCCATTCCACTTTGGTGATAGTTTTTTTCTGGTAAGGTGGCTTTATTTTGATAAACTAACTCAATTGTCCTTTGTTGCATCCCTTTCACCAATTTGGTGGCCACATCACCATTGAAACTTTACTTTAAGAAATCAACTAATCACCTCCCTTTATTTATCCATGTGTCTTATCATCATAGGCTTGAATTTTAAGTGAAATGACTTGGCTTTATATTCCCTATAATAAGTCTCATCAATATTTAATTTGCACCTACTATTATCACTTTGTGAAATGTTGTATGCCACTAGGTGTTGTTTTTGACATGTACTTAACACTTTACACCCTCTCAAGTATTTTATCCTTTTATTATTGATATTTAACCATCCATGTAAATCATGTGACACTTTGATAAGTGTTCTTTTTCTATTGGATCACTCATCTTTAATTATCACATGAATTGACCCCTTTCATCCTTTGACTGATGTGGCCTCAGAACTTTTGTTGATTTTCCAAGTGACAAGTTTTTATTGGTTTGAATTGTCATGTGGCTTTGATATAACAAATAATTAATGGAATAATAACAATGTTATGTGATAGAACTGAGCTACTGACGGCTCCTACACGTGTCAACGCTGTGAACCGAGCGGCCAGTGTGGTTGTGGCTACCGTTATAGATGAGGTTTTTTCTGCTAGTAAAGGGAAGAACTAGAATACCCTTAAAGGGATTTCTTTTGTGGGGATTGAAGATACTACAGCCTTGCATCCAACCTACATTCCTGGTTCAGGGCATGGACCTGGGGGGAGAACCTATGCAGATGTGGTGGCCTTTGAAGCGGATATACATGATGCTCTGCCTCATACAACATCTGGACCTACCCACGTATCACTTGTAAGTGCTTTAAAACCTATTAGGGTAACTCTAGACCCTGAATTAATAGAAAATATCTTCCAAGAGGAAAAATGGTTTTCCTCTTGTGCTACCATTTTTCATTTTCATGGTTTTTGGCCCTCTTTTGTAGATCTACAGAATTAGATTGCCAAGAACTGGTTGCAAATTAAAGACGATCAAATCCAGCCTTGTGCCAGGGGTTTTTTTATAGTAATATTTCAAAGCCCTGAAGATAGAAAGTCTATATTGTGTCACAATAATTTTTCTTGGCAGGGCAGATTTCCTCTTATGGCCAAACCTTGGCATAAGGATTTTAATCCTCTCTCAGAATCCTTTAACAAGATCCCTATATGGGTGTGGCTCCCTTATCTTTTAATACACTTGTGGCAAGAGGTGGTTTTTAAAACCATTGAAACACTATAAGGGAGTTTTTATATGAAGAAGACAGTATGAAGAGTCACCATTCGACTTGTGCATGATTTTTGGTTGATCTGGATGTTTTAAAGGACCTTCCTAAGGTGATATGCATTGACTCCCCAAGGGGTACCTAGACACAAAGCTTGGATTATGAGGGGATCCCTTTTTAGTGTAGGAAGTGTCACCAGATGGGACATATTGCTGCTTGTTGTGTTGTTGGGAAAACCAATCCTAGACATTCACCTTCTTGGTGGCCTAAGGATTTCTCTGAACATAGCACGAACAAACAACCTTTGAAAGCAACAACAGAATCTGAGACCGAGAATTAGGAAAGGTCACAATCTAAATCGAAAGATGAAGAGGAATCATTGGAGAATCATTTTAATGAAGCCTTTGTGGAGGCTATGGTTAGTGATACAGCTGAGCCAGAGGAGGAGGTGGTGGTCTCTTCCCCTATTTTGGAGGATCTTTCTAAGAGCCAGACTATGTTTGACTTTCACAAGGAGTTTATACCCACTGGAGTCCAAAGATCATTGTCTTCTGAGGCATGGGTTGCTAAGGTAGCTAAGGTAGAGGATGGTTGGATAGTAGTTAGAAGAAAGAAGTCTAAGCCTTTGTTCCCTCCTCTAGATATGAATCTTCGGTCATGCAAAAAAAAATCTTAACTTAAAAGATTCATCCAAAGTTCCCTTTTGCTGATTGGTTTTTAGGGGGCTGTAAACTGGTCACTTTTTTGGTTTGTTGGTTACTGGTCTGGAAGATTGTTCAGCTTGTTGTTCCAGTTGGTTAACTTTTAGATTAGTGTTTTGATAGTTATTTTTTCATGGTCTTATTTTTTGGTTACAGGTCCCTATAAAACCTGGTTTAGGTACTTCTCTATACTCAAGTTCTTTTATTAACCTGGTTGTGCTTTAAGGTTTATCTTTCTCCTTGTGTAGGGTTTTGGGGTCCCTTCAAAACCTATTTTTACCATAATCTAAAACAAATCATTAATGGACCCAAATTCCATGACACTTCACCAAGTGTCACATTTTAATTTGATCATGTAGTCATTAGATTTCATGGCTTCCTTTAATTGTATTATTGCTATAAGATATGGGTCCATGTATCTTCAACCCATTTCTCATAACTATCACATGGATTCTACATCACATATATCTATCTAAGATTAAGTGACTTACTACCAAGTGTCATCTTGTAATGTAATTTACATATTATGAAATTGAAATATTGCATCTTTGTTGTGGGGTACAACTAAGTGCCAAGTGGAAAAATGTGATAAGATCACATTATCACAAGACTTAGAAAATAACTAAAGCCTTAGAATGCCATGAATGGATTCATCATGGCATGTTCTAATTGATTCATAGGGTCATGAAATTTATAACGTATTCTTAAGCTAGAATGTTGTGACTAGGTGATAAGTGGAAAAATCCAATTGGGTTACATTGTTGCTTAATTTTTCAAAGGAAAAAATATATGTGACAAACTCTAGAGCTTACATGATTGAGTCAGCAATGCATGTGACACAATTACATGTCATTTTAAAGCTAATCTGACATCAAGGTTCCTACCAAATAAAAATGTGCCATGGTTATATCAAATCCCTCACAATGACCTTTATGATCAACATGGAAGGTATTATAAGGCCTTTCAAGGTATCTCCTAGGAGATACCTTGAAAGAAAATTTTAATCATGTACATTTTCAAGTTATTTACAAAGAGACCCCTTGAAATTACTACAAGGCCCTTCAAAGAATCCCCTAGGAGATACTTTAAAATAAAATTCCAATCATTTACATGTTCAATATATCTATTAGGAAAATCCTTGAAGGTAATATAAGACCCTTCAAGGTATCTCTTAGAAGATAACTTGAAGGGAATTGTATTACCTTCAAGGGTACTTTTAAGGTATATCCTAGGAAATACCATTCAAACATTCCTAAATTTATCCTTAAAGGTATTACAAGGTCATTCAAGATATCTCCTAAGAGATACCTTGAAAGAAAATTCCAATCATGTGCATTTTCAAGGTATCTAATAGGAAACCCATTTAAGGTACTACAAGATGTTTCAAAGTATCTCTGAGATACCTTTTAGGGACTTTTGTTACCTTTAAGGGTACCCTGATGCATGTTTGAAAGGTATATCCTAGGAGATACCACATTAGGGTACATTTAAAGGTACTATTGATGTAGTTTTTATGCACATCACAAAAAATGAGGTAGCCTATAAAATTTTAAGATCTCAATGGAGATTAAATCCACTTTAGAGCATAAGTTATAGGTATATAGTCTTAATAACCAAGTGATGGAATAATGGGCAAAGCATGTAGGTTATTAACAAGGTTTTGTGAATGGAGGAGTGGTTTAAAAAAAAAGTAAAATCTATATGAGTTGGATGGGTGGTTACTAATTTAAAGTGGGTAGGTCTCAAAACAAACTCAAAAATGGAGGGAAGGATAAGGTAAAAAATAAGGCTACATAGTCTTCAGGAATCACTTATCTAGATGGTTTCTAAGTGGATAAGTACTTTCAAAACCTATGCCTATTGCTAGCAGTTATTGCATAAACAAAGTCAAACATGGTTAAGAAATCCAAGGGGATACTGACATAAGAAACTCATAGGCATCAATAAAATGTTACTCCTTTTAGGGTAGCTATTGAACACTCTTAATCAATAGATTATTGCTCGAGCTAGTGAGGTATTTAAGGTAGCTATTTCACACTCACATAAAACTATATCAGAAGAAAGCACTTCTACACACTCAAAATTAAGAATTAATCAACTCAACTATCATTAATCAATATATTTTACCATTCCTTCAATAGATATTTCACAACTAAGATTAGTACATAAATTAAGATAATCAAGAACCCATTCACAACTTTTTCACACTAAGGATTATTAATTCATATAAACAAAGAAATAAAATTGATTACACAAATAGTGGAAAGAAAATACACAAACACATGAGTGCATAATCAAAATTGCTTTTTGCTCCTACATATTGAAAAGATATCTGATGAATCCAAACTATGAATTAAAATTATTTAAATAGACTTGGGGAATGGGTCACCTCATCCTCCAAGCTCATGAAAAATTCATTACATGTGATAGTTAGAACTTAAGTTTTCACTATGGTCAAACCCGTATAGAGTTTACTTGAAATTTTCAATTAGTCTAAGTTATCCTTTAAAAAAGCCATGCAATATGTGCATGTGTATAAATAAGATAGGAAACTTTACAATTATAGATGAAAATACAAATATATATATATATATATATATATATATATATATATATATATATATATAATATGTGCACCATTACAAAATATCCATGCAAAAAATCCTAGCCTTTCAAGACTATATTGTCTAAATAGCTACATGGACTTTGATTGGTGTTGTGGCCAAGGTAGTTGATGTGGAGACTACTGATGTCAATGTGGTACTAGAAGTAATAACCTAAGATTATTTCTTCTTTACTTCAATTTCCAAGTAACACTTGTGAGAAACATCATGGTGCTACCAAATGATGTCTAAGTTTAGTAGAGGTAGTTTGTGTATCCTGTTGACTTGACCCAAGAGTTTTGCATACTCTGATTTGGCCATATAGAAATTTATCCTACAAAATTCCACTTCAGTGACCTTCCTAGTGAATCTCAATTTAGCCTCTAATCATCTAATGACAGCCCCTGTAGACTCTACTTAAAGTTATAAGTGGCCTCCTACATCAGTCAATCAAAATTAATCTTAATGATCAATTTCTCTATAGCATCCTTGACTTTAGGTAACTTTAGATCATTCAAAATTTTAAGAATTAGAGCCTCATGTTGTTGATATTTTGGGAGTAAAGTCCCAACTATTGTTAACCATTCTCAATCTTTTTCTATCCTTATGACTACTAGGTAGAGGGAGTTAGATGCCTTTAGTGGTATCATGAGGTCTAAGTGGCTATAAGCCTTAGTACTTATGTATATAATCAACATCTTCAATTTATTATTATCACTTTTAAAAGAATTAAAAAATTCATTAGTCTTACTAATGTGTGGGGCTAATTTAGCCCACATAAATTCCAATGCTTCCAATGAATTACAATATTTGGAGGCTGCATCTTGAACCTTGGACTCAATGCCTATTGGTATATGCATAATTTTACCTTGTTCCTTGAATTATTCTAGCTTGGCTTCAAACTCTTGTCTATCTAGTTTAGTACCCTCGTGGATTGCCACCATGGCATCCTTTTATGATTGAGCTAGAGATTTAAAGTCTTCAACATAGGGGGATTACCTTGGCTACTTGTTTTATCTCTTAATGAGGGAGAAGACATCTTATCTCTCCTTAAGAATCAATTCATTGCCTTTGTCATCTTTTAACTTCCTCTTAATCACCCTCTAAATGCTCCTAGATGTTTTTTCAAACAAGGTGGTGATAGAAGGGAACTCAGTGATTTTGAAATTGGGCATATGTGAGGTCTTAATACTTGAATCCATATCCCATAGAGTAATTGTCAATTGATTGACATCTATTTATTCTAATTTTATGATTAGAACCTATTATTTAACATCCTTAAATACTTGTTGCTTCTTGGATGCCTTAACAAGCATGTCAGGCAAGGAAAGCTAGATAATTTAAAACCAATCCACTCCTCCAAACTGAGGGAGTGGATGGACTATGACTATTTTTGGTTTGGCCCTTTTGCCTTTTTTTAAAATTGTCATAGTAGTTTCTTCAAATAAAGTGTTTGATGACATGGGAAGGGTGATTTGAGTGGATTGAATATAGAGTTGTGGAGTGGCCATGGTTATCTCTACCTTCCTAGATGCCTTCTTTTTTCAATGATCTAATAGTGGCAATGCTATAAGTAATGCTAGAGGTATTCATGATGGAAGTGGATGGAATAAAGGTGAAAAGTGGATCAATGAAGGTGGTAGAAGTAATAGTAGAAGAAACAACCTTTTCAACCTTTGTGGTGAGTAATTGGAACTATATAAAATAAGTAGTAGAAAATTGATCAATGAAGGTGGAAGTGGGAACTTCCACCTTGGGGGTTCTCAACATAGAATAAATAGATATAATACCAAACATAGGAACAAAAATAGAGGATAAAGAAGTGGTCTCAAGAACCTAGGTATCTAGGGTATCTTGCTTAGTTGGTACTTTACCCTTATTAGATTCAAGGCTCAATTCCATAGCCTTTTCAAATTTGGTTTATTCATCAAAATCCTCTTCATCTTCTTCCAAGTCAACTACCTCTCATTCTACCACTTGTATTTTTATTGGGACATTGTAGGCAAGCCTTGAGATTGTTCAACTATAAGACCACTTGTGGGAATCTTGGGCTTCTTTGTATAGAAAAGGGTAGTATTTGGTTATGAGGAGGATCCTGGTTGACCTACTATATCTACTTCATTTGTTACTACCCCTTTAGAATCTTGTGCTTAGGGAATAACTGTAGGCATTTTGATTATGCTAGTTATTGTTTCTTCATGTACTTGATCTTTCCCATCAGAATCCAAATTGATGGGGTCTCCTACTTATGCTTCCTTGGGGTCTAGTTTAGCTACCCCAAGTTCCTTATTAACAACCTTTAGTTAAAGAGGGATTCCTTGTGATGAGTAGCCCACTTAGTCCTTTGATTGCTCTGTGGATTATCCCTTTTAGAAATTTGAATGTGTCCACCTTTAAACATGTGAATTCTTATTATACAACTCCCTCACATATATTTTAGGCTCCTATTGGATCATCCTTAAGTGATCTTATTCCAATCTAATAATCCTTACCCTCTCCAAAACTTCCTCATCATTTTGTGCATTCATGAACAAGAAATCATAGGGATAATGCACATGGATGTAATGGATATTGAAGCTCTATATATGCTTTTGAATGACTCTATGGGGATGCCAATACTTGTGCGTAATTATGGGGAAGTGATAGCTTTTCTCTTGTTGCCAACCTCTCCAAAATGTTTTCTCATTGTATACACCATTCAGCCAATAACTATGCGGTGGTCAAAAAATGATCTTTTCTTCATCTTAGATAAATACTCTTCTATGTTCCACCACAATTGGAAAGAAATTTATTACTCATGGCAATATTATTAGGTACATAATTTTGGAGGCATAAGTGTTGAACCTTATTTCCCTAGATCATAATAACAGTGAATTTTGGGTATAAGAAATAGTCCCTTCTTGTATAAAGTGTTTTCAAAATGTTGGCCCTAATCTTAGGCATTGGTGAACCATGGATTGCCTGCTAAACATGAGGATAACATCCTTGGAAGTATTTACCATATTATTCATGTAAGCATATATGTGCATGGATTTAAAATGTTCATAGATCCTATTTTTGGTACAATTAGTGGTTGGGATCCACAACTCATTGAGAACTTTGTAAATAGTCCCCATAATAACATCCAATAAATATGACATCATGTAAAAATGGCCTACAAGAGTGGGTCACTTATCTTTGGAGATGACTTTCTCTCTCAAATGAAAACTAATAATCTCTCCTAATGCAATTGTGGCGTCACTGGTTAACATCACATGTCATAATAGTACCCTTTCCAAATGGAGGAAATAAATGTTAGGCATGCCATAAAGTCTATTCAGTAGTGCCATACCTATCCACACTCCCATCCTAAATTTTTTGATGGGAGTAGTACCCTTCAAATTATTCTCTTTGAATATAATGGTCACATTGGGGAGAAGACATGAAGATAAAACCTTCTCCATTATGTTCTCTTGATTCCATTAGACTATCATGTGCTTGTCAAAGAAAGCATAGGGTGTGGGAAATGATAAATATCTCTAGAAATCTACTCTTATGATACATGCTAAAACTATTGGGTTATCAATATTATGCAAGAAATCATATTGTGTGACCTTGCCTATGAAGAACAAGTCATAGAAGAGGTTGATGCATGGCATCACCTCAAGATTAATAGTAGTAAAGTGCAATCCTTGTCTCTTTAGTGATAAAAAATACTTGATAAATAGTCACTCAAAGGGAGATATTTTTACATCCAACAAAAATATATCTATAGAGTCAAAAATGTTCCAAACTTCTAAATAATTCATGTACCTATTGTCAAATATGGTGACATCAAAGATTGTATCCATAAACTCTATTAAATATTTGATTGGGTATGGTGATGGTGAAACTACTCACCTAAATGGTATGGATGAATATTCCATTATTCTTTATATGAAATTGGATTACTTAAAACCTCTTTTATGTGATTTTCATGTTCTATGAACAATTGTTGATTCCACTAGTCACTAGTTTTTCATGTAGTATTCCCACAAATAGTAGCTAGGACTTTTGGTCATGTAAAATAGTAGTAGACTTCAAGTGCAAGTTTATTTGTAATAAATTTAGTATTTAATGGCTACACCTAGCATATATATCTTTAGTATTGATTACCAGTTCATGTGATATAAATTCCCAATGTTCACCTATTTTGTATTTTCTACATAGTTCAAAATTTGTTAGTTCTAGTTGGTGAGTGACTTTAGTATGCTATTAAGAAGTATTTTGGATTTATTTGGTTAATTATAACAAGCCTTTTGGATTTTGAGAATCTAGTATTCAGGCTTTGTGTTGGGGAAAATATTTACAAAAGACCTAAATAAAAACCCCAAAAACCTAATTCTCATTGGATAAAATGTCTGAACAAAAAGTCTAAAGCATATACATAAAGCTTTATGGTCTATTGAAAAAAATGTCTGTAGTAGTATGCCCAAAGACCCAAGATTCCTTTAGACAAAATGTCCAAACAAAAATTTCAAAGACCTAAAAACTCTAATAAAATAAGTCCTTGGGATAATTGTTTTAAATAAAATGTCAGACACAAAAACCCTAAAGACCTAAAAAAATTTTGAAGACCCAAAAAGTCCCACTACTTAAGATACCAAATGAATAAGTGGTGATGATCAAACACTGAATAAGTTCCTAGATAAAATTAAAAAAAAAACCATAAAAACCACATTCATCAGATAAAAATGTCCAAACAAAAATCCCAATGAATAAATCTTTGATTGACTTTTTCTAAATAAACTAAGTCTAAAAACATCCATGATTCAACAAACACCTAAAAGGTATTAATAGATTTAACTCATAAAATATGTAATACCATGTTATATTACCAAATTATTCTAAGTATGAAAACTAAGAATCAATTTTCTCAAGAAATGATACAAACATATAGAAGAAAGGCTTAGTGACAAGGCCAAAATATAAAAAAGTGGGTCCCCATCCAAAATCTAAAAAAGTGGGTCCCCATCTCTTCAAGAAGAAAAAAATGGGGGTTGGGTACAACAAATGGAAAATTGTAGGGGGAATAATCTCAAGTATTTGATAACCCATAACTTTGGTTAGTAACCTCAAATTAAACATGAACCATGGCATAGAAAAAATACTAAAATAAAAAATATGAAAGATACCCCTAAACAAATTCACTTAACATACTTATCTTCTTTCCCTTAAATCTGTGTGCACTAAAAGTGAAGTTCATTTGACCCTTGTTGTGATGATTTTTCAAAGGCTTGATGGAACTATAAGTTTCATTATAGTTTTTTTTTTTAAACTGATTTAAAATAAGGGAAGCTCATGCATTGATCTACTTCTAACCAAGCATCAGTAACCTTGATAGGGATACCTTGGGTTCCCTCTCTTCCCTTTCCTTTTGTTTCTTAATCAGGATGTGCGGTACATTGACCTTATTTCATCATGTGAGCCTTTTGATTTTCTTCAGATATTCTTTTATCTTGATTGATATTTATAAATATTCTTTTCTTATTTTCTTTTTTGTTTATGGAAAGAGGAGAGTTGGAATCCCAGTGAGTTGGTATGGTTATAAAACAAATCATTACCAAAATGTCCCTACCAGCTACACCTATACCAAAAATTATCATGTTTATTAAGTATTTAATGTAATAAGTATGATTTATCCAATCGAATAAGAAAACTTTCTAAATTCATGTGAATTATTTTGAGAGAAACTTCCACATACATAGTAAAATTATTCAATCATGACACAATATAGAATGGTTCATGATTACCTACATTCATCCTAAATACTCAAAACATAGAAATATATCAATTTGTTAATAGGTCCCATGCTGAAAATATTTTTCAATTTCCCCCTTTTTCAAAGGTCTATTTAAACATAAGCTCAAATGGTTTGGATTTTAGCTTGGTTACATCAAAAAAAACACAATTTAGATTGTCATAGGAAGTATCAAAATAAATAATCTAGAAAGCATTGAACTCTAATATAAGAAAGCAAGAAATCTACTCTATGAAAAATATTAAATTTAGCCTAAGAAAATAGGAAATATAGTCTATGAAATTAGTAAATATAATCTAATCTTACTTCTACCATGCCCTTTCATTAGTTGGTGGTACCTTTAGATGGTACAACCATGAAGTAATGCTTTAAAAACTATCTATTGACTAGATATGTGAATTCATTTCCTTAAAAATCCTTTAGATGAAATGCATTATTGCCTAGGATATTTGAAATCTGATATGGTCCAATCCATGGTGGGGAAAATTTGTCATGTTGTACTTTATTGTCATGGGATTTATCCCAAAGAAGCACTAGATCTAAGATCCTAAATGCTTTGGAATTTTCTCTCTCATCAAACCATCGCTTAACTATGTCTTAGTGTTTGTTAAATGTCTATAAGGCTTCATTCCTTAAATCTTCCATTTATATTATGTCTAATAATCAAGACTTTATTTGATCATTTGGTTTTATATAGTCATGTATGAACTGATAAGTTGGTAGCTTGAACATTATTGGGAATATTGGCTTGTGTCCATACATCGATAGGTAGGTTAAAGCTTTGATGGCTTACTTGTATCTAGTTTGGTCTATCGAAAGTGAATACTTCAATAGATTGTGTCAGTCTATAGGATTATGCCTAGCTGATTTATTAATTGCATTTATCAAGGTCTTCTTCCTTGACTCTGTTAGTTCATCTCCTTAGGGGTAATGGTTAGAGGATGCCTTGATAGGGATATGATTATCATGTGCTCACTTAGTAAATTCTACTGATATGAATTTTATCCCTTTATCAAAAACTATAGAGATGGGGTTACCAAATTTAGTGATGATGTGTTCCTTCAAAAAGAGAATCACATCTTATGCTCTCTAATTCTTTATGGCTATAGCTTCAGTCTATTTGGTATAATAATCTATAGCAGTGAGTACAAACTTATGCCATGCTAAGGAATTTGGGTTAATGACAACAATGAAGTCTAAACCCCATTGGGAAAATGGTCTTCCTTAAATAATAAGTTGCAATGGCATTATTGGATGTACTTCTATCTTAGCTAGAGTTTTGTATTCATGGCATGTTCTCACTTGAGAATGAGCATCTTTGAAAACTATTGGCCAATAGTAGCCCATTCTTAAGATTTTGTGGGTTTTAATATTCCTAACAAGATGAACACTACCTTTTTTATGATAAAAATTATCTAGAATCTCTTTATCTTCCTCTGTAGATACACATCTAAGATAAATGCCTTCATAGTTTCTTTTATAGAGAACCCCTTTCTTGATCATGTAGTGAAAAACTTTGATCTTCATATCTCTCCTTCATTCTCTACTAAGTTTTGGAGAACAAGTAATTGTAATTAATTATTGTATTATGCCACTATACCATTATCCTTTAGATACCTAATCTTGACACACATATTCAACAATAATATGTGGGTTAGATTCAGTCATGAGTTAAATGATGCCTTAACCCTGAATAATCTTTACAGGCTTGATTTCTATGTTGAACTCTTACAAATTTGCCATCCACTTGCCTTGACATTCTCATAATTTTGTCTATGACAAGGTGAGTCTGATAGTAGGATCAATCACAATGGTAATGGTCTTATTCCTCAAGATGTAGTGTTGAAACTTGTTTATTACTTTGACAAGAGAAAAGATTTGTTTATCTATCATGGATTACTTGAGTTCTAAATCTTTCAAATTTATACTAATAAATGCAATTGGATGCTCAGTCTCATCTTTATTCTATGTTATGAAAACAATAATTATATGTTCTAAAGTAAATGAGTACAAGTAGAAATCTTTGTGAAATATGGAATAATTATTACTAGGGCTTGAGATATTACATCTTTCATGTCTTGGAAAGACTTCTTAGCTTTAGTTGTCTATTCTATTTTGGCATATTTCTTAAGCATTGCATTCATAGGTCTAATGATATTTTTAAATCTTGAGATAAACTTCCTTATGAATTCAATCTTCCCAAATAATGATTTGAGCTCCTTTTCACTATTTGGTGGCATAATATTCAAAATTCCTTGAATTTTATCTAGATCAATAGTGATTCCTTCCTTGGTGATGACATGTCCTAAGAGATTTCCTTTATTCAATCTAAATATACTCTTTTTTGGGTTTGGTGAGATGTCAAACTTTATACATCTCTCAAATATCGACTAGAGGTGGCCTATGCTATCATTCTTATTATTTGAAAACACAGTAAGATAATCCATGTATATAATTATGCATTTTCCTATTAATCCTTTGAATTCATGATCTATGGTGCATTGAAAGGTAGATCTTGTATTTATCAAGACAAATGACATAGTCTTATATTCATGAGTTCCCCACTTCATAGTAAATGTAGTCTTCATCCTATCTTCAGATTGTACCAGTGCCTAGTTATAACCTAAAAATCCATCCAAGAAGGACATCATTTCAAAACCACTTACTATATGTATAAATTCATCCAAATAATGTAGGGGATAGCTTTATTTTTCAAAAACCTTATTCAATTTCTTGAAATCCACACATAATCTGATCTCACCATTCTTCTTTCTGATTGGGACCAAACTGGCCACCTAGGTAGAATGTCTGATTAGGAAGACTATTATTCCACTTAGTAATTTCTCCACTTCTCTTTGAATGAGAGGATTCATAATAGGATTTATTAGTCTCTACCTCTCTCTAAATGGACTATGGTCTAGTTTCAAAGGAATCATATGAGTAATGACCCAAGGTTTTTAAATCTTCAAATCTTCATAAGTCTAGGCAATGACATCTCTATATCAAGTGATTAAATCCTTCACTCATTATCTCTCTTATGGGGTGAAATTGAGTTCAATATTAATATAGTGTGGGCTGTGTTCATATCCTATATTTTCTATTTTGAAGTCAAATTCATTGAACTTAGGTTGTCTAAGCTACTAAGCTTAGGGGTCTATGTCAAATGGTCTTTCTAAAGAGACCAACCCAAGTAGAATATGATTATATTTGAGTTAGATAATACCTTCCTTATCTGATTCCTCTTGATAGAGATGATTAACTTCCTTATCATAAATGATTTGAGACTCAAACTCCCCTAAACTAGTTAGAAATTGAATAATCTACTGGTCATCATCAAAAAATTGAAAATTTTCCATATTATTAGGGACAAAAATACAAGGCACTAGTTCAATAGAAAATATTTTTACCTTATATTCTTGGAGAGGCTCTAAATTAGCTATAGTATAAGCTAATGAATCCATAACTTGATTTTGCTCTCTAGGAATTGCCTTTATGTTGAAATCTTCAAAGCTCTCAATTAGGTCCCATGCTCTGTGTTTGTACTTTCTCAAATAAGATAAATTGCACGGATATTCATTTCCTACTTGGTTGATCACCACCTTTGAATCACCAAATACTAACACCTACTTTACTTTGTTCTTTAGTATAAAATACAATCCCCAAACAAAATATTTATACTTAACCTTATTGTTGGTGTAAGGAAATTACAACCTATATGATGTCAATAATTTTATTTATTATGGATCAATAAATTTGAATCCTATGTCTGATCCTTGTTTGGATATGACACTATCAAAATGTAAAATGCATAGCTAATTAGAACCTTTAGACTCTAGCTCTTATTATTTGTTATACATAGTGAAAGTGTAAATACTAAGGCTAGGATATTCATATTTTACTTCTTCATTCTTAATATTATATTCTATAATAGGATATTTCATCCTTGGCTCCATAACAATATGGATTTGATTCACAATGACTCTCCATAGTAACTAGATATGAGAGAAGTCTGTAGAAAGATATCTTTTGAGTGTTTTGGACTAGTCCTTACTTAGCAACAATACATAACATTCAGGTATACCTACTATAAGGATGTTAATGGTCACTTGGACTCATGATTTAAATTCTACTTGAATTATTACATAATTTAATTCCCCAACCATTAACACCACTATTTTATCTAATTTTGAAACTATTCTCTTTGAAGGGCTTAGAGTCAAACCAAGATTTAACATATAGAAGTAGGCATAATATTTTTTGAAGCTCCATAATCAACTAAACAATTATGAGTGTTATTACTAAATTCTCTAATGGTTAACAAAAAGGGTAAAAATTCTAGTTTACTCTTATAAATGACATTGGTGTCATCAGCTTTTGCTTTATGCATAGATGATTTGCCTCTTTTCATAGGGGTCTTCCTAGTAATAGAATTCCATAACAATTCATTTTGTTTGATGAGTTGAGCTAACTCATGAAGAGTAATATTTTTTTTTTCAATTTTCTTCATATCTTTGATGATTTTTATCCCCCTTTATTTGGTTCCTCTTTTTTTTAAGGCTGATCATTCCATCTTGGAGGAGGTGGATTGTTTTTAGCTCTAGGATTAGGTGGAATTGTTATGTTATTTGGAGGAGTAGAAGTCATAAATGGATACTTGTTCTTCAAATTATACCCACCTTTTTGAAATTTTTGGAAAGCATGGACTTCATATATTTTGTCCTTTAGTATGTTATCATCTTCACTTGTAAATGGAAACTCATGAGTCTCAAAGAACATGGCAGTGTTTGGAGGGCCAAGATCTTGATGGGATTATAGTGGATTATGCATCTGGTCCCATTTACCACCTCCCTTTGAAAGATTTAAAATGCTATAAAAAATTCAATCTATTCAAGCTCACCATGATAAGAATTATTATAAATTTTGTACCAATTAGGTAGATCCATTTCTACCATGTTGATCTATGGATGTTTGATAGGCTACTCCATATTATTCCCAAGCCTATTATATGGTCTATTGTACTTATGAAATCCAAGATTTTAACTACCATTTGGGTTATTAGTATTACCCATCTTCCTTTTCATGCCTAAGAAGTCATTACTCATCTTTATAACCATATTTTGAATAGCCTCCAACTCTACCTTTGTAGAGTTAGTGCCTTGCAGAACATCAACAAAAGATATGGCCAATTGTTGATTCTATTGGTAACCATTACCTTGTGCATGATTGTTCAAAAAAATATAATTTAATTACATTGCTTATGTTAGAAGAGGTGGCATTTACAACTAATTTTGATTGAATGTTGGGACATTTTGTTTTACATGTGGGATCAGATTCAACACTAGAAAGCCATTATGGATGTTAGGTAACTAGGTGCATGAGGATTGAGTTGCCTATCAACATTGATGGCTTCTTCATAATCTAATTCTAATGTGTTGGTAGTATTTGCCATTCTTAAGAACATATCAATAATTGGATTTAGTGCATTCTTGTACATCTCTAATGCTAAAGCTTCTTTTAGATTATACCCTAGGCTTAACTAGTTATACATATTTAGAAATATTACATTAAAAGCATGGATAGGCTTGGTGGGTTATCTCTTCATGATGATAAAGTGTTATTATATTACATTAAGGCTGGTGACCTATCCAAATTATTTAAGAAAAGTTGATTGACATGCATCCCAAGAAGCGATGGAGTTTTTTGTTAGATTTAGATACCAATCATAAGCAACATCTATTAGTGTAAAAAAGAATAGCCTACATGAAAAATCTTCATTGATAATGTTCATTAACCTCAAAGAAACATTAAAAGACTTAATATGTTATTTTTTTATCCTTACTCTTGAAGGATAGAAAGATGGTAGATACTTTTTAGGATTCCTAGGTAAATCATGCACATCTCCTAGGATGATAATAAAAAATCTAACTAACCAAGGTGGTTGGACCATTAGATGATTAATAGGTAAAGGGTTCCTTATTAGAGAAAGGGTCATATGTTTTTTAGGGACAATTGGTATAATTCTAGGTCTCCTATGATTTAACAAGGGTGAGACTAGAAGGCTAGCCTATGAATTAGATCTGATCACTCTCATGGTTGACTCCAATGTAACTCTATGTAGAAACTAACCTATTTTATCATAGGTTCAGGCCCTCTTTCTAGTTTTAATGATTTTTTGATGTAGTTTTTATGCACAACATAGATAATGAGGTAGCCTCTCTAATGTTTTAGGATATCAATAGAG
>JARHVA010007031.1:697500-772267 GCA_037957365.1 Torreya grandis
ATGGTCTCATTAGGGAGAAGACATGAAAATAAAACCTTTTCCATTATGTTTTCTTGATTCTATTGGACTAGCCTATGATTCTTGAAGCAAGCTTCAGGTGCAGGCAATGATAAATATCTCTAAAAATAAGATCCCATAATGAATACTAAAACCATTGGGTTACTGATATAATGTAGGAAATCATCTTGCATGAGCTTGCCTATGAATAACAATTCATGAAGGAGGTTGATTCATGGCATCACCTTAGGCTTGGCATCAAAAAAGTGAAATCCTTGTCTCTTTAGTGCTAATAAATACTTTATAAATAGTAATTCAAAAGGAGAGATGTTTTCATCTAATGAAAATATATCTAAACAGTCAATAATGTCCCTAAATTTTAAATAATTTATATAGCTATTGTTAAATATGGTGACATCAAAGATTGTATCCATCAACTCTATTGAATCTTTGATTGAGTATGGTGATGGTGGAAATAATCCCTTGAATGATTTGAATGAAGACACCATTATTATTTACATGCAATCAGATTTCTTACAGTCTCTTTTATGTGCTCTACATGTTTTATGAATAATTATTGCTTCTTCTAGTCACTAGTTTTTCATGCAGTATTCTCACAAGTAGTAGCTAGGGCTTTTGGTCATGTATAATAGTAGTAGACTTTAAGTTTAAGCTTGTTTGTAAGAAATTAACACTTCAATGGATGCACATTATGTATATATATTTAGAATTTATTACCAATTTATATGATATAAATGTCCAATGTTCACCTATTTTATATTTTTTGCATAGTTTAAAATTCATTATTTCTAGGTGGTGGGTGACTTTAGTATGCTATTAGGAAGTATTTTGGCTTTATTCGACTAAGTATAACAAGTCTTTTAGATTTAAATAATTAGTTATTTAGGTTTTTTGTTAGGATCTATCCTTACAAAATACCCAAACAAAAACCCCAAAAACCTAATTCCCATCAGAAAAAATGTCCAAACAAACAATCCAAAGCATATGCATAAATCTTTATGGTCTATCATAAAAAATGTTTGTATAAGTAAGCTCAAAGACCTAAGAATCTATTAGACAAAATGTTTGAATAAATTTTTTGAAGACCTAAAAGCTCTGAACAAGATAAGCCCTCAAGATAATTATTTCAGATAAAATGTCTGACACAAAACCTCAAAGCCCTGTAAAAGTTTTGAAGAGACAAAAAGTCCCATTGCTTAAGATCTTGAATGAACAAGTGGTAATGATCAAATTCTAAAGAAGTTCCCAAACAAAATACCCAAAATGAAAACCCTAAAAACCACATCCATCAGACACAATGTTCAAACACTATGTTTGAATAAAAGGCCCAATGAATAAATCTCTGAATGAATTTTTATAAATAAACTAAGTATAAAAACCTACATGATTCAAAAAACTCATGAAAGGTATTAATAGATTTATCTCATAAAATATGTAATAAAATGCTATATTGCTAAATTATTGTAATAATGAAAACTAAGAATCAATTTGCTTAGGAAAATCTATAAACATATAAAAGAAAGGCTCAACGACAAGGCCAGAATCTAGAGAAAGTGGGTCCCCATCTCTTCAATAAGAAAAAGAGGTGGGGGGGTGGGGGTTGGGTAAAATAGGTACTACAAATCCCTTCAAGGTGTCTACTCAAACATACCTTGAAATTAAATTCTAATAGTGTGCATGTTCAAGGAATGTTAGCTGAGTTTCTTGGAATTTCTCTAGAACATGCTATTTACAGGGATACTTTACACAACAAGAAGCAGAAAAGAATCATAAATTCATGAGTGAATTTATAGAGTATTCAATTTTATAAACAATATAAAATATAATGATAAAATAACATAGCATTAATAATTTTAGGAAAATAAATAACATAATACAAGATAGAACAAGCTAAAACAAAATAGAGTAAACACTATACACTAGATATACATAAAAGAATTTTAAGAAAACAATAACAAAACTAGTCTATTAATATTTATCACACATCAAAACCATATTCCATTATATTAGATCACTATATATAGATTTTTACACAGTTCTATCTCTTCACATTCTAGCCTACTAACATATTAAAAAAAACTCTTGGAATTTTTATATCTATCACTTACCTAACAAGGCTGAAAACATCCAAAAGATCATATAGATGACTATTATAAATTTTGACCTGTCAAGGTCAAATTACTATCCCTATCGTTCAAAACTTTCATAAATCTCCCTAATATCCTTTTGTAGCTGGTCAAACTAGTCAATTATAGTCTAATTTTACAAATTTTGAGAAAAAAATGTCAAAAATGTATTAAAAGTGGGTCATTGTCATTTCAAAAAGGTTCTTAACATGTTTAAAAATACAAAAATGGCTTAAGTCTAAAGATTCAAACTTTAAAAAGGTCATCTCATGTGTTAAATAGCCCAAAAAGGCCCCAAGATCCCTACCACATGCCAAATTTGCCAATTAAAAGGTCAAATATGTGTATTTTCCATACTATACCATGTAATTATTCTAAAAGTTTCTATTTCAAGTAGTGGGAATCTTGAATAGCTTATAAAAGGGTAAAAACTAGCTTATTTCTAGTATTTTTCAAACAAAATACAGAATCCAATTCCATATAGCCAAAGTAGGGGTAGATAAATTTTAGAGAATATCTAGGATCTATGAGTAATTTCATGGAAATCCATGGCCATACAGACCCTAAACCATCTTCTTTTTTATATTTTGCTTGTTGGCACAAACAGACATACTTGTAAGTTTTCTAATGGTATGGTATATTGGAAGAGAGTGAAGGTCTAAAATTTGGGGTGAAAAAAGTATACTTAGAGGGATTATTGATGTTATAAGTGGTTTCTAAATTATATTCTCCAAGCTCATGAAACATCTAGTTGAGGTTAGTTTAAATTCTGCTACCTTGCAACTAGAAAGGCAACTATTTTTCTCCAATTTTTCCTCAATTGGGCAGAGTTTCAAAAAGATTCAACTTGTTACAAAATATTGAGGACTTGATATACCTTTCCATGATGTCCTTCAATTTTTCTTCATCTAATTCAAGTTCAATAAAAGGTCTCAAAGTTAGTTAATTTGTAGTGTTGACAAGCTTGCAAGGAGAATTTATATGATCCAAGGAGAAGAAGGCAACCTCAAATATTAAAGAATTCATATTTACAGGGTTTTCATCAAGTTTTAATGGATTTAATGCATAATTCATATATATTATTCAATTTGAATCACTAAGGAATCCCATCTCAATGCTTTTAATTATCTCACAAGGAGCCTTTTAGCATAAATTGAGGAATTTTTGCAAATTTTAAGGTTTTTTGAGAAAATCATGTTTCAAATAAATCTCTTTACACTATTATAAAGGCCTCAAAACTCATGTGACATTATGATCTTGTGTCCATTTTTATCCATAGCTCCTTGCCTTGGTCTTGCCATGCTTCTAATGCTTGTTTTCCACCTCATCCACTTTCTCACTATACCACTACCATACTTAGTCTTTTCACTATGTTTTTCTACCTTTTCTTCGACCTCCATCTTGTTTTCATCATATTTCATGAAAAAAAGACCTATAGCTAGTTCATTATAGTTATGAATATAGCCTACAATAGTTCTAGTTGATAGTTTATGATCTTTCTTAAGGCTCAAGGAGCCAAAAGTTGATCAAAAGACATCTAAGCATAAGGAAGGAGCCTTTCAAAAAAGGTAATCTACAATTAAAGACCACCTATAGGCCTATTGATGGAAAAATCCTACAAAACATATATCTCAGAGGTCATGGATTCATTTAGAATTTGAAATAATGTTCTTAGGTTATGATTGTAATACTCATTTATGGACGAAGAATTTCATAACCTAATTGACTCAAAGGTAATTATCACCTTTTAGTCATTATCCTAATGAACCTTATTTAAGCTTAAATATAGTTTACAATCATACTCAGGCAGACTTGTAGCCATTTATAAGTTATCAAGCCTACAAGACCTAGGGTGAAAGTTTCAATTAAAAAGATGATATGAAGTGATTTTTATCATATATACTCAAAAAATTTACATGATCTATAGATAATTGACAAATCATATAGTTAGGTTAATACCTTAGAACACCTACAATAGTAACAAGGCCTGTTGGAGTATAAGGTTTAGGTCAATAAACCCTAAACAATGGAAGTGAAGTGTTGGTAGAATAAAGGTCTCTTATAACAAGATGAATTTGAGTGAGGTTTATAAAGGACATCAAGATAAAGTTAAAGACATTTCTATATCTAGATCTCCTTATGATTACACCTACAGCTAGCTCCTTTAGAGCAAGCCACAATCAAAATGAAGGTTTTTAATGCCTCAAGCTGCTTATCATCATCATTTATGAATATAAATAATTGATAATATTAATCTTAGTCAGTGGTTCAAGGAAAATTAAACCCGATTCAATATCCATTAAAGGATGTCAAAAAGAGACCTACAATACTTATAAATAGACACTTACAACCCCTAAAGATCAAAAGGCCTATGTCATTCTCAAGGGGACCTACTTGATGGCAAGGATAGTTTGTCTTAAGAATCATTAGGTTTGTTTGATCATCAAATAGGAATGAAGAAAATTTAATACATTAGGTTTATGAAAGGTAAATCATATCATTCAAAATTCATTAGAGGGTAATTTAAGATCACCTATAGTCACTGTACAGACATGACCTATAGCTAGGGAAGTAGGTCATGTTCTTGAAGAAGATAGAAGATGCAAAACCTTAGGAGGGTTTTTAAGTTATATATAAGTTTATTAATGAATATAAAGGCTAAAAATATCATTAACATTTTACACACTCTTCATGCATAAAGAGACCTTGTCCATGGTCCGTACACAACAAAGAATAGGCTACAGTCATGACAATCATGAGGTCTATTGAGGTTTTAAATGAATGCTTGGAAAATGGAATTTAAAAAGGATTTAAATATATAGGTATCATGAAATGAAGAGGATACATATAAACATGAGGTCTTAAATTGACTTATTGACATATAATTTACCCTACAGATAGCCTTAGGGTTGCCACAGTCATGAAGGAGAGTTGGGGTTTCAAGAGGGTTTGGTAATGCAGGCTTCAGGAAGATCCTAAATTGAAGAGTGAGATACCATTAAAAAAAGAGACTAAATAATAGGTGGCTTATAATGAGGGGCTAAAAAATAAAAAAATGTACCTACAATCAAACCCCAATGACCACCTACAGCCTAGGAAGGAATTGTTACTTTGAACTATCCATCAAAGGTTTTTAATTCTTAACAAAGATTTAGTGTTTGAAGAGTAATAATATTTAATTAAGGGTTTAAAAATAAATAGTATAAATACAAATATAAAAGGGACCTAAAAAAGAGGCACATACAGTTCCCAATCACTTTCAATAGGCCATTGTATAGATTATGCACAATCCAAGGCCTTAAGCTTGAATCTAGTCAATTTGATGGGAAAGAGATATGTTGAGAGTTTTCATTTTATATAAATGATATTTAAGTATTGTTTGAAGATATAATAGCCAATAATATGCTAAAAATTCATTAACAACCTCCTAAAATTAAAAAAAAAAACATAGTCACTTTGAAGCTTAAATGCATTGGTTGAGGGTTTTGATGTGCTTGAAAACAAGAGTAGAGGAGTTTTTCAAAATATTGAATAGACTTTTGAGACATATATGGATTTTTCTAATTTTATATCCTTTAAAAACCATGAAATAACCTCCTAAATGCTAAAAATAAGTCAAATTTGTAGACAGTCCATACACAGGGGTCATTTTTTAGGGAAATTTGAAGATTCTAAGAGCTACAAGTGGAATTAGGACTCAAAATTTTATAAAAAAAGGCCATAATGAGTTTTATAACCTTATGAAAAAGTTTCATGGTCATTGGGATATTATAGATAATATTTGTTTTGTTTCAAACCTTAGTCTGTCTGTGTGAGGGCACCATTAGAGCATGCTTCATTTTGGAGTGCTACAGAGGCTTATAAGCTTAGTTAAAAGTTTGATAAGCATGGTATGATGTTTTTAAATAATAATTATACATTTAAATAGTGTAAAAACTCCAAATGTTATGCAAGCCATGCTCATACATGCTTATGCAAGTAAATAGGTATATAGGCTAGAAAGGGTTTTTTTGAGTTTTCAATCAAAAAGGACCTTAAAAGTGTTTTTATATGATGCTACAGGTCTCATAATGATTTTTTAAATATTTTTTAAGTAAAGGAAGAGTTATTTTCATCTTATTGAAGTTTTTTCACTTTTACAGTTTTAGACGCCTTTCTAAACCTCTTGTTTAGATGCTCATATTATTCACCATGTGTGGGGTTTAAATGAATGCTATTAGTATGTTTTTAGGAACCATATTTAATTAAAATTAATGAAAAATTAATATTATTTGAGGGGTTGTGTCTTATGAATAATTACTAAGAGTGTAAGCAACCTAGAATGCAGTCAAATCCTCACAAGCAAATTTCATTTACATGGTAAATTTTTATATAGTTTGCATGGGAACCCAATATTTTTAGCGATGTCAGGGGGGTCAATGTGATACATATCAATGTTTGGAGTTTTGTATTTTGATGTCTGTACTTCATGAATCATCATTTTGAATATTTAGCTTTAAAACCCTCATAAACTCCTAAAAAACCAATTTGGAGAACATTAGATTTTCTATCCATCAAATAATCATGAATCAACATGAAATTTTTTCAAACATCAAGTACACTTAGAGATGATTCCATAAATGTTAATTTTATGCATAGATATGTATAGATGAGGGCATAAATCATGTTTTTAATAGAAAAAAGTATGTAAATTCTAGTATAGGGTAGTTCAATAGAATATAATCAATGGAGATCAAAGCCTAAGAATTTTTATTCATCCTAAAACTTTCAGTTGTTTAGAAATTTTCCTAGAAGTGTCCCTCCTAGCTTAATCAAAATGGTCAGTCTACTAGAAAATGGAGCAAAATAGGCCTATTCAACCTTGTTGACTGAATGGTGAAGGTTTTCTCATCAAAATCACATATTAAATGATGAACAAAGTTTTTCTAGTTATAATTAATTATTTTTTTAGGTTTCATGTATTATTATTGTAGGTTTCATGGTGTCCAAATGCACAAGTTAGCTAATAGGCCCTTTTTGGCTTAGTTGGCCTAATTGTTTAAATAGTCAAGTTAGAGTTTGGCATTAAATGGCTATCTAAAGAGTTTCAAATGGATTTCCACACCACTTTTATACTATTTAATAAATATATTCATACACTTCTCACTCTTCAAGGTCCATTTTCATGAAAGGGAAGGCTAATTTGGGTTTATCAGTCTTGAGCTCCAGTTGACTAATTGTCAAGTGCCACATCCACTCTTGATTTTCATGCAAAGGAGGGTATTATCATGTTTCAACTTATCTTACAAACACTTCAAGTAAATTTACTTTTTGGATTTTGGCATAGCATCCTACATGGAGAGGATTTGACTTGTCAAACTTGGGCCCACCATCTTATTCCTATGCTAACTTTGAAGATCATGCAAATTTTGTGGAGTTTAAAGTTTTTTGATGAATTGTTTAAAAATTATAAAAGGATTTGGTCTTGAGTTAGTCAACCAAAACTAACCCTTCTCTATTTTCAATGCCACATTGGCTATAGTTAGGTTTTGAGACATATATATTGGTTTTTTCAAGCTATTTTTTAATTATTCCTGGAGCTAAAGCAAAACTTATAATCTAGACCATACATCAATAAAGGAGATTTTTATTTTTCAAGTGAGTTTTTAAAGATAATATAGTTAAATTGATTTTGTATCATCATATAAGTGAGATTATATCTCCTTTTGGCAGGTCCATTCCTCACCTATTACTTTCTATCTCACCTTTTATAGGTCATTTGAAGAGGTAAAAAGGGAATTTTATAATCCAAAGTTATATTAATCCTTCATTTGTAATATTTATGTTTAAGGAAAATTTAGGACCTTTATTAATTCACACATGTTCATTAGTTTTAGTAGCTTCCATAGGATATAAACAATTCAGGTACATCACCCAATTAGATAGATTTTCCTTTCAATTTTCCCTTCCCCTTTTCATCCCAAAATCAAAGTAAATTAGATTTAATTGATAAATATTAAGGGAACCAACCCTTTCTAGAGTTTCTTCTTAGTATAAAGTCACCCACACTTTAAGAAGTTCTAATTGTATCGGCTAGAGTGAGGGTGCATTTTACACATCTTCAAGCAAGGTACACTCTAGAGTGATAACAGTTTCTTACATGCCTGATGGGACCACTTATTCACAATTTTAAATTATTATATGTGTATCTGAGTATATTATTCATTTATAGATTTGTATACTTTTCATGTCATGAAGAGTTTTCATAAGATCCTATGCAAAATGGAAAGAAATAGATTTTTCTAAGCTATATTTCTAATCAACAAAGAAGAAGAAAACCTCTCAGTCAAATCCAAATCATACACCTTTTCTTACCCCTGCTATTGCAAAAAATTATCCTATCCAAGACAATATTTTTCAACCAAATATTGTTTTAAATCCTATACCTCAAATGGTTATTCCTAGAAGATAGGTTTTTTTTGCATTCAATGGTGGTATTCCTCTAAATCTCAATAAATGGGATGATATTCTAGTTTCTACTCTAAAGGATCTTCCTTATTTTACAGGGAAAAAACAACAAATCCTATAGAACATATTTCAAATATTACTAATCTTTGTTCAGTGCATCATGTGACATAGGAAAATGTAGCAAAGAGGTTGTTGGCAACTTCTTTCAAAGGGAAGGCACTTCAGTGGTATAGAGGTCTAGATCTTGCACCAATCAATAATTGGGATGAATTTAGAGAACTTCTATGAAAAAAAATTCAAACAAAAGTGATCATCTTTCACTTTTGGAGCAGCTTACAATAATTAAGAGATTCAATCATGAATTCATGGTGGATTTCAACTTCAAATTCTAGAAGACTTGGGATAAAATTATTGTAGTGATCAAGTCTACACCCAAATATGCTTTTCTATACTATCTAAAGGCTCTCAATTCAGATGTGGCTATCATGATTCAATACATGGGAGACAATAGTTTACTTGAATATTTTGAAGTAGAAATCAAGGATAAAAATTTCCTTATACAAGTAGGCAAGTTATCTCCAAGGCTACTAATGCCTCTTTTTCTAGAGATCCATCCTCTTGTTCCAACTATTACTCTATTTTTAGAGTCATCAAAGTTACATCAAATAGAAGGTGATCAAATTGATAGATTTAGGAAGATAGAGAGTCTTCTCAAAGATCAAACCAACAAGTTGGTTGTAATGGAGAGGCAACAAGCTCCACCATATAGTCCATATCAAAATACTAATCAGAATTATCAATCCAATAAGTCATCTTATCAATCCAATAAGTCATCTTATCAATCCAATCAACAAGGACAAGATTAGAATTCTCAATTAAGATATTATAATCCTAATACTCCAAGAAATTCAAAAGCTATTATGTCAAGTCAGAGAAACTATGCTCAAGAAGGATGATGGAACAATTAATGGGATTAAGAAAATAACATGGCAATGGCTCCAACTAGTGAGATCTCTCATCAATATTTCATGCAACAAAGTTCAATTATTCCTTCATTTGAAAACCAACCACCTTCTCAAAATAAGGAGGCTTCTCTTTCTCATGGAGACATTCCTTCATTTATTAAAGCATAAGTGCCAAATCAACAAGGAGAAGGTAGTGGTAAGGCACCTACTGAAATTACATTTGTGAACTTCCAGAAAGGTGAGAATTATTTTGAGCACTTGGATGCAAATCAGAGTCAAGATTTACTTAATATTTAAAATTCAATTGTAACTCATACTAGATCCAAGAAGAGATCAATTGGTGAAGGTTCAAGTCTTGATAGGGTAGATCCTTCTTCTGTTTAGTCATAATAAAACATAATTACACATGATCTACCTCAGAAAAGTTTAAATCAACAAGCTTAGGATCTAAAAGATAATAATTTGAAAGGGCCTTACATACCTCAATTCATACAACATTTAAGAGCTACTTTTACTCATAAATTATAGTCAAGGGTAGGTACTTCACTCAGTATTGTGGATCATATGAAGAAGACTTTAGTATCACTTTCAATGTTTGATACTCTGCTAATCCCATGACAAAAGGAGTATTTGTAAGAGGAGTTTTCAAAGCTCAATATCTCTGAGAGACCATCTAAAAATAAAAGAGTAAGTGATATACTAACTAATTATAATATATATATATATATATTGATTATAAAACTCTTAAGGTGACTAAGCCTCCTCCATTTTATCTTTCTATTATCATTAGAGATTATCTTGTTCATAACTGTATGATTGGTAGTGGGTCCAGTACCTTTGTCATGCCAAAATTAATAGATGATCAGTTAGGGTTAAAATATAAAACCCATGAGAAAGGTGTTTTGAAATTGGATGGTTCTCCTACCAAGACTATAGGTTTTTTGAAATATCTAAAAATCATACTTGTTGTTTGTCCAAATTTCACCATTTTATAGGATGTTGTTGTTGTTGATCTACCTCCATATTTTGCACTATGCCTATCTAGAGATTTCACTACCAAAATAGGAGGTTACCTTTCCTCAAATTTGTCATACATGGTTTTTATAACTAGGTATGGAACTAAATTTAATATTATATTTGAGCCTATTTCTAGATTTCTTCTTGAACCATATATGACGAATATGTCAAATGTGAATTGTAGTATTTCGAAAGAAGATGATAACATCATTAAGTAAGAGATTTATAAGCATCTTAAGGGTATACCAGATCTTCTTTTGGATGAGTGGGCTAACAAAAATCATGTACATAACCCCTATAAAAGTATTGAAGATACTAGTTTTGGAGTCTATTAGATGCATGAAGAGGGTGATTTATTGCCTAGTCTTTCTATTTCAATGTAGGATCAAGGAGTTTAGAATCTATTATTTGATGGATCTAGAACAAAGAATGGAAGTGGAGCTAGTGTAATGTTGTTTTGACCACAAAATCAAAGGTATTATTTTTTATTTTTTTTCATTTCAATTGTACTTTTGATACTATAGAATATAAAGCTCTTATTTATGGTCTCTAGTGGGCTAAAATGAGGGATATTAAGCTCTTACAGGTGAAAGGTGATAGTTAGTTGATACTATAGCAAGTTAGAGATTTAAGTGTAGAATAGAATCCTCTTTTGAAGGCCTAAAAATATAGATTTTGGTATCTCATGAAATATTTCCTTGTATTTGACATTTTCTCCATTTCTAAAGGAGCAAATCACCATGTTGATAGACTTACTGCCATAAGAGCACAATATGATATTTTAGATTAGATTAATGAAGATAAAAATTAGACCCAAATCAAGGTTATATGTAGGCCTTAAGTCTCAAATAATGATTTAATTTGGTTAGGTTTTTATTTTGATAAGCATATAGCAGATTTTCTACAGAATGAGGCAAAATTTTCCAAAGAAATCATGATAAATTGGAGGATCAATATGGAAATCAAATTCTACAATTGAAATAAAATAAGATGCCTAAAGGTTTGGTGACCTTAGAAATAATTTTCAATGAAGATGATAAGCTAAGGAAAGACAAGGTGAGCATTAATTCCAAGAAAGAGCACTATGAGAAAATTAGCATAGCTGAAGGTAAGCAACTCAAGCTAGGTAAAGTTAATACTAATTCTAAGAAAGTAGCTTTCATTTCATTATGTTAGGAATTCATGGATGTATTTTCTTGGGAATACCATGATTTGAAAGGTTTTTACCCTAGATTTTTACAACATACTATTGAACTAGAACAAGATGCAAAATTGATAAGACAAAAGCAAAGGCCTATCAACCCCAAGGTTGAGATTCTCATGAGGAAAGAGCTTACAAAGATAACTGAATCAGGTATTATTTTTCCTATAAAGCATTAAATATGGGAAGAAAGTCTTGTACTATTAAGAAAAAATAATGGAGAGATAAGACTTTGTGTATATTTCAAGTATTTAAATAGAGTATCACTGAAAGATCACTATCCACTTCATTCCATGGATCAAATCTTGCAAAGGGTAGCAGGTTCATAGAGGTTCTCTTTATTGGATGGGTACTCAAGATATAACTAGATATTGGTGAAAGAAAAAAACTGGCATAAAATAGTTTTCAGTACCAAATCAAGTACTTTTCTTATAAATCATTCAACATGGGTAGTAAATCTTGTACCAATAAGAAAGAAGAATGAAGAGATAAGATTTTGTGTAGATTTCAAGGATTTAAATAGAGTATCCTAAAAGATCACTATCCACTTCCTTCCATGGATCAAATCCTTCAAATAGTAGTAGGTTTATAGAGGTTCTCTTTATTAGATGGGTACTTAGCATATAACTAGATATTGGTGAAAGAACAAAACCAACATAAAACAACTTTCACCACCAAATGGGGTACTTTTGCTTACAAGAAGATGCATTTTGGACTCTCTAATGTTGGAGCTAATTTCCAAAGGGCAATGGATGTTACTTTTCATGGTATTTTGAGTGAAATGATTTTAGTCTATCTTGGTGATATTATAATATTTTTAAAGAATCCTAATGATCATCTAACACATTTGAGAATTGTTTTTGATAGATGTAGAAAATTTGGAGTCTCATTGAATCCAAAGAAATTATTTTTTTTAGTACATGAGGGGAGACTTCTTGGGCTGTGGTTTCCAAACCTAGTCTTTCCATTAATCTGGAGAGAATAGAGGTAATCCTTTCTCTATAATTTCTTAAACACAAGAAAGATTACAAATATTATTGGGTAAGATAAACTTTAGCAGAAGATTCATTCTTGATTTTATAGAACTAGTAAAGCCACTTACTCAAATACTAAAGAAACACCAAGATTTCACTTGGAGTAAAGAAGGTTAAAGGAGTTTTGAATATATCAAATAATAAATCAACCAAGCTCCTACTTTTCTCAATCTAGATTTTAGTAAGGATTTCTTCTTGTATGCTTTCTCTACTTCCAGTACTATTTTAGCCATGCTTATGCAACATAATGATGAATGTTTGGATAAACCCATTGATTTATTTATTCAATCATTAAAGGGTTATGAAGAGAGGTATTATTTTGTATAAAAACATGTTATTATTCTTATAAGAGGTCTAAAAAAATTTACACATTTAGTTTCAAATAATAATATTATAATAATGGTAACTCATCCAAATGTGAAGGACTTCATTCTCAATAGAGACTTGAGAAAAAAAGAGTTAGATGGGTCACTAAATGCATGTAATATGACATTGAAGTCAAGGTTACAAATATGGTCTAAGGAAAATTATTATGTGTACATATTGAAAAAGATGTGAAAGAAGAAAATGAAACAATTTTGACAATTTAGGACACTCAGCATGAAACTAAAAATACACCTCCTACAAGCTGGACACAGAACATTGCTATATTTCTTCAAACTAGAGAATGTCCAAGGGGTTTTAATACATCAAAAAGAATAAACTTCAAGATGAAATAAATATCATACATTTTTATTTATCGAGTGATTTTCAAAAAATAAATTGGAGTTATGCTTTTGAGGTGTGTTGAAACTAGTCAATTTGACAAGCGTTTTGAGAAATTTCATGATAATCCTTCTAGAGGTAATTTTAAAGCAAAGACCACGAATATAAAAATAATTATAGATGGTTATTTTTATCCCCATTTATTTATAGAAGCACATGCATGGGTTAGGAAATATACAAAGTGTGTAATGTTTGTAGGGAAATAGAGACTAGCTACTATGCCACTAAATCTAGTTCACATTGAGCAACCTTTCATGCAATGGGACTTATAATTAATTAGCATGATTCATCCTCCATCCAATTATAGTAATAAGTGGGTCTTGATAGCTATAGAATATTTCAATAGGTGGGTGGAAGTAGTGCCTTTGAAAGAAGCAAATAAGAACTCTGTGCTTGAATTTTATGAGAGCCTCGTCACTCATTTTGGAGCACCTTATACTATAATATTAGATAATGCTTTAGAATTAAGTAGTACAAAGGTATGTGAATGGGATCTTGAACATGTTATATCTTATTAAAATTAATATCCATAGGGTAATGAAATAGCTAAGTCCATTAAAAAGAGCCTGACTACAAACATCAAAAGAATAATGAAAGATAATCAGAGATCTTGGCATATAAAGTTGAGGACTACTTTATGGGCTAATAGGATTACCCCTAAGAAGGCCATTGGTCATTCACCTTATCTCCTATTTTATGGAAGAGAAGAAAGGCTGCCTATCTCATTGGAGATTCCATCTTTGGAGCTTTCACACTAGCTAGAGATTTTGAAAAGTGATGCAATGGAAGTCAGAATGAATGAGCTAAGATAATTGGAGGAGATAAGAGATGATGTTATGCACATCATATGGTCAAATCAGTAGAAATTCAAGAAGACATTTGAAAAGAGGGATTCATCAAAATAATTAAGGAGACATAGTACTCAAATGGGATGAAAAGCATGCAAAGCCAGGTAAGCACTCCAAATTTGATAGCCTTTGGAGTGGACCTTATATTATCATTGATTTTAAGAAGAAAAATGTTTTTTAGTTATCTAGATTGAGTGGAAAAGAGCTTCCCATTCGTATGAATATTATGTTTCTAAAATAATTCTATTAGGAGAGTCACTTATTTTTGCATAGTCATATTTTCATACCTCTAAGTGATTTTCTACACATGCTTTCAATAGTTTTTTCTTTCTTATTATTGTTGTCCTTTCCTCTAAGTGCATACATGCACATGTTATTATTTTTTATATCAGTTTCTCCTATTATGTTATGATTTGAAATCTTTCCTAATTTTAGTGTATATCCAATTCTATCCTTCCCAAAGTTTTAGAGTTTTTTGACCAATAGGCTGGTCAATCCCTGAAAGTCTCCAAAATTGTTAGTAATTTTGACCTATCAAGGTCAAATTACTACCCCTATCATTTGAAACTTTCCTAAATCTCCCTAATATTCCTTTGAATTTGGTCAAACTAGTCAATTATATCCTAAAAATTAAATTTTGAGGAAAAAATGTCAAAAATGGATTAAAATTGGGTAATTGTCATTTCAAAAAAGTGCATAACATGTTAAAAATGTGAAAATGGCTTAAGTCTAAATTTTCAAACTTTAAAAAGGTCATCTCATGCGTTAAATATCCCAAAAAGGCCCCAAGACCCCTCCCACATGACAAAGTTACCAATTAAAACGTCAAATATGTGTATTTTTCATACTATACCACATATTTCTTTTAAAAAGTTTTATTTAAAGTGGTGGGAAGCTTGAATAGCTTTTAAAAGGGGAACAATTGGCTTCTTTCTAGTATTTTTAAAGCAAAGGATGGAATCCATACAACCAAAGTAGGGGGATAAATTTTAGAGCATATATAGGATCCATCAAAAATTTCATGATAATTCATGGACATACAGGCCCTAAACCAAATTCTTTCAGATACTTTGCTTGTTGGCACAAACAGACCTGCTTCTAGGTTTTCTAATGGTACGATCTACTAGAAGAGAGTGAAAGTATAAAATTTGGAGTGAATAAAGTAGAATTAAAGGGATTCATAATGGTATAAGTGGTTTCTCAATTGGATTATCTAGGCTCATGAACCATCCAATTGAATTTAGGTCAAATTTTATTTCCTTGCAACCAAAAAGGCAACTATTTTTCTTCAATTTCTTCTCACCTGGGCAGAGTTTCAAAGAAATTCCACTTGTTATAGAATATTGAGGAATTTATCTACATTTATATGGTGTCCTTTAGGTGTTATTCATAAATTCAAGGTTAAGAAAAGGTCTCAAAGTCATCTAGTCAATCTATAGTGTTGGCAAACTTGTAAAGAGAATTTGTATGGTCCAAGGAGAAGAAGGCAACCTCAAAATTTCAAGAATTATTTTTAGGGTTTTAATCAAGTTTTTATGGTTTAAATACATAATTCAAATAGATTATTCAATTTTCATGGCTAATAAATCCCATATAAATGCAAGGAGCCTTTTAGCATAAATTGAGGAATTTTTGCAACTTAAGGTTTTTTGAGAAAACCATATTTCAAATACACCTCTTTAAACTAGTATAATGGACTCTAAGCTCATGTGGAATTATTATCTTGTGTCCATTTTTTTTCATAGCTCCTTGCCTTGGTCATGTCATGCTTCCAATGTTTGTTTTCCACCTCATCCAATTTCTCACTATACCACTACCATACTCAGTCTTTTCACTATGTTTTTTGCCTTTTCTTCCACCTCTATCTTGTTTTCATCATCTTTCCATTTCACTCAAACCTCATACCCATCTCAATTCTATGAAAACTTGTCAATAAATCCAAGGTTTAAGTGAAACCATTAGAAGCATGATCAAGATGACATATGCATCAAGTGGAACATCACATACAGTTATGAGAAAAGGACATACAATAGGATATAGAGTCAGAATCATTATCATGAAGGTCAACATTGGTTCAAGGAGAAAAATAGTTTTATTTTCAAGGTCTTGAAGATAAAACAACTTATATGAATGGAAAGAATTCCTTTAAGAATGAAAAGAGGTTATAGGTCAATTTAAGAGCATCTTTCATGAGAAAAAGACCTATTGTTAGTTCATTACAGTTATGAATATAACCTATAATAGTCTTAGTTGATAGTTTATGATCTTTTTTAAGGCTCAAGGAGCCAAAGGTTGATCAAAGGACATCTAAGAATAAGGTAGGATCCTTTCAAATAAGGTAATCTATAGTTAAAGACCACCTAGAGGCCTATTGATGGAAAAATCCTACAAAACATATATCTCAAAGGTCATGGATTCATTAGAGTTTGAAATAATGTTCATAGGTTGTGATTAGCATACTCATTTATAGATAAATCATTTCATAACCTAATTGAATCAAAGGAAAATATCACCTTATAGTCATTATCCTAATGAACCTTATTTAAGCTTAAACATAGTTTATAGTCATATTCAGGTAGACTTGTAGCCATCTACAAGTTATCAAGCCTAGAAGGCCTAGGGTGAAAGTTTCAATTCAAAACATGATATGAAGTGATTTTGATCATATATGCTCAACAAATTTTCATGATATCTATATCATTTACAAATCATATAGTTGGGTTAATCCCTTAGAGCACCTACAGTAGTAATAGAGCCTGTTGGAGTATAAGGTTTAGGTCAATAAACTCTAAATAATGGAAGTGAAGTGTTGGCATAATAATGGTCTATTAGAGAAAGATGAATTTGAGTGAGGTTTATAAGGGACATATAGATCAAGTCAAAGACATTTATATATATATATATATATATATATATATATATATATATATATATATATATAAATCTCCTTATGATTACACCTGCAGCTGGCTCCCTTAGAGCAAGCCACAATCAAAATGAAGGTTTTAGATGCCTCAAGAAGCTTATCATCATCATTTATGAATATAAATAATTGATAATAATAATCTTAGTTAGGGTTAAATGAAACTTAAACACAATTTAAAAACCATTAAAGGATGTCAACAACAAACCTAAAATACTTCTAAATAGACACCTACAGCCCCTAGCAATCAATAGGCCTGTGTCATTCTCAAGGGGACCTACTTGATGGAAAGGATAGTTTATATTAATACTAAATGGGTTTTTTATCATAAAATAGGAATGAAGAATATTGAAGAAATTAGTTTCATGAAAGGTAAATCATAGCATTAAAAAGGAATTAGAAGGGAATCTAAGATCACCTATAGTCACTATACGGATAAGACCTATAGCCAGGGAAGTAGGCCATGTTCTTAAAGAAGATAGAAGATGAAAAACCTTGGGAAGGTTGTTAAGTTATATAGAGGTTGATTAATGAAGATAAAGGATAAAAACTATCATTATCCTTGTACACACTCTTCATGCATTAAGAGACCTTATCCATGGTCTGTACACAACAAAGAATAGGCTACAGTCATGATAGTCATGAGGTCTATTGAGGTTTAAAATGAATGAATTTGACAATGGAATTTGAAAATGTTTTAAATATATAGGTATCATGAAATGAAGAGGATAAATATAAAAATTATGTCTTAAATTTTCTTATTGATATAGAATGTACCCTACAGGTAGCCTTAGGGTTACCATAGTCATGAAGGAAAGTTGGGGTTTCAAGAGGTTTTGGTAATGCAGACTTTAGGAAGATCCTAAATTAAAGAGTGAAATACCATTAAAACAAAGAGACTAAAACATATGTGGCTTATAAGGAGTGGATAATGAAAGACAAAATTTACCTACAATCAAACCCTAATGACCTCTTACAACCTAGGAAGGAATTGTTACTTTGAGCTATTCATCAAAGGTTTTGAACTCTTAGCAGGGGTTTAGTGTTTGAAGAGTAATAGTATTTCATGAATAGTTAAAAAATAACTATTATCAGTCAAAAAAATAAAGAGACCTAAAAATAAGCACCTACAATGCCTGAGCACTTTCAACAGGCCATTGCATGGATTATGCACTAAGGCCTTAAAAGCTTGAAACTAGTCAATTTGATGGGAAGAAGATATGTTGAGAGTTTTCATTTGATATAAAAGATATTTAAGCACTTTTTAAAGATATAATAACCACTAATATGATAAAAATTCATCAACAACCTCATAAAATTAGAAAAACATAGTCACTTTGAAGCATAAATGCATTGGTTGTGGGTTTTGATGTGCTTGAAAATAGGTGTAGAGGAGTTTTAAAAACTCTTGAAAAGAATATTGAGATATATAATGATGTTTTTTACCCTTATAGGCTCTAAAACCATGAAATAACCTCCTAAATGCTAAAACTCAATCAAATTTGTAGACAGTCCATGCACAAGGGTCATTTTTAGGGAAATTTGAAGATTCTAGGAGCTACAGGTGGAATCAAGACTCAAAAATTGATACATAGGGTCATCATGAGTTTGGAAAACTTTTTAAAAAGTTTCATCACCATTGGGTGAGTAGAGTTACTCACTATTTTGTCTCATACCTCAACCTATTTGTGTGAGGTCACTATTGCAGTATGCTTCATTCTAGAGTACTACAGAGGCTTCAAAGCTAAAGTAAAATATTTATAATTATTATATGATGTTTTTAAATCATAATTATACATTTAAATAGTGTAAAAACTCCATATTTTATGTAAACCATGCTCATAAATGCTTATGCAAGTAAATAGGCATACAGGATAAAAAGGGGTTTTTTGAGTTTTAAATAAAAAAGAATCTTAAGAGTGTTTTTATAACATGGTAAAGGTCCCATAATGATTTATTTAGGATTTTTTAATAAATGGAATATTTATTTTAATCTTAGTGAAGTTTTTTCACTTTTACAATTTTAGACACTCTTCTAAATCTCATGTTCAAATGCTCGTATTGTTCACCAGGTGTGGAGTTTGTTAAAATGATATTATTATGTTTTGAGGAACCCTATGTAATTATAATTAATGAACAATTTATATTAGTTGAGGAGCTATGATTTATTAACAATTGCTAAGAGTATAGGTAGCCCAGAATGTAGTCAAATCCCCATAGGCAAATTTTATTTACATGGTAAATTTTCATATCTTTTGCATGGGAACCCAATATTTTAATAGATGTTAAGGGGGGAAATTTTATATGTATATATGGTAGTATTTTAGGATTTTGAGGTTTGTACTTAATGCATCATCATTTTGAAGATTCAACTTTAAAACCCTCCTAAGCCCCTAAAAAACTAGTTTTGAGAAAAGTTGGTTTTATCACCATAAAATCATTGTGGATCAACCTAATACATTTTAAAACATCAAGTAAACTTAGATATAATTCCATAAATGTTAATTTTATGTATAGATTTGTACAAATGAGGGGAAAATCATGTAAAATGTATTACAAGGTAGTTAAATGGAATATAATTAATGGAGATAAAATAATAAGACTTTTTATTCATCATAAAACTTTTATTTGGTCATAAATAATCCTATAAGTGTTCCTACTAGCTCAATCAAAATGGCCAATCTACTAGAAAATGGAGCAAAATAGGCCTAGTCAACCCTTTTGACTAAAGGGTAAAGGTTTTCTCATCAAAATTGCATATTAAATGATCAATAAAGTTTTTATAGGTATAATTCATTATTTTTTAAATTTTAATGGCTTATTATTATAGGTTTCATGGTGTCCAAGTGCACAAGTTGGCTAATAGGCCTTTTAGCTTAGTTGGCCTAATTGTTCAAATAGTCAAGTTGGAGTTTGGCATTAAATGGTTATATAAAGAGTTTAAAATGGATTTACACACCAATTTACTAGTGTTTAAAAATATATTCATACATTTCTCACTCTTCAAGGTCCATTTTCATGCAAGGGAAGGCTAATTGGGGTTGACTAGTCTTGAGCTCCAATTGACTAATTGTCAAGTGCCACATCTACTCGTGATTTCCATGTAAAGGAGGACATTCTCATGTTCCAACCCAGCTTAAAAACACTTAATTTAAATTTCATTTTTTTATTTTATTGTAACATCCTGCATGGAGAGGATTTGACTTGTCAAACTTGGGCCCACCATCTTATTCCTACATCAACTTTGAAGATCATGTAAATTTTATAGAGTTTTAAGATTTTTGATGAATTGTTTAAACATTGTAAAAGGATTTGGTCTTGAGTTAGTCAACAAAAACTAACCATTCTCCATTTTCAATTCCACATTGGCTATAGTTAGGTTTTGAGACATATATTGGCTTTTTAAATCTCTTTTTGATTATTCCTAGAGCTAAAGCAGAAATTATAATCTAGACCATACATCAAAAAAGGAAATTTTTATTTTGCACATGAGTTTTGATAGATAATAGAGTATTATTTATTGTGTATCATCATATAAGTGAGATTATATCTCATTTTGGCAAGTCCATTCCTCACATATTACTTTCTATCTCACCTTTTATAGGTCATTTGAAGAAGTAAAAAAGGAATTTTGTAATCCAAAGTTCTATTAATTATTCATTTGAAATATTTATGCTTAAGGGTAATATATGAATTTTATTTATTCACATGCATTTATTATTTTTAATATCTTCTAGAGGATATAAACAAATCAGGTGCATCATCTAATTAGACATGTTTTCCTTTCAGTTTTCCCTTCCCCTTTTCATCCCAAAATCATAATAAATTAGATTTAATTGATAAATCTTAAGGGAACCAACCCTCTCTAGAGGTTATTCTTATTATAGAGTCACCCACACTTTTATAAGTTCCAATTATATTAGTTAGAGTGAAGGTGTGTTTTATAAATCTTCAAGTAGGGTACACTCCAGAGTGATAACAATGATAAAATGATACCCTATGCACATGTGTCCATCAATTATAAACTTGTATTTTTATGAGGCCCTACTCCAGATCCAACATTTTTTCATATTTAAATTGTTGTTTCATCTTAAGACAAACTCTAAACTATTTGTATTTTTATGAGGCCCTACTTCAGATCCAACACTTTTTCATATTCAAATTATTATTTCATTTGAAAAAATTTAAACTCTGATGTTGGCTAAAGCTAGAAAAGATTAGCCTTTCAAAAAATTGGTAGCAATCACTCTAGGTGCTATTTACTAGTTTTAACCCTTTGTGCACTACTTTCCTACCCTTTCAAGTTTTCAACTACATAACATATTTTCCTAATTAATTATCTTTTTGGTTTTTCATAAACTAGCTTAACCAGGCGACCATCTGGGTTAGGGGTTTTCAACCAACCTATCCCTACTTCTCATGCTTATGAATATGTTACAAAGCAATTTTTTTTTCTTAAATTGAAAAATTGAACTGAGCATTTACCTACTATAGAGGTGGTGCCAAAGTTTGGTCAGGTAACTATGTAGGTTGTGGTTACATAGATTGTACAATTATATCTAAATTTATCTTCTAAAAAAATTCTTTGATCTCTGACAGTGAAATGAACTTAGGTTATTCTATGATATTCATAATATTTGTTTCAACCTATGAGAGTTCATGCTTGAGAATTTTCTAATTATCAAGTAATTCTCACACCATAGTAAGTGAAATGTAAAGTGGAATCTAAATGAATATCAAAATTTTCACATCTTATTCTTCTATGATGATAAGGAAGGATCTGGTATTTGATAACTTAAGATGGATATCTAACACAATATCATCCAACCTATCTATAGTCCTTTATGATTGAATAAATGTAAATGTGTTATGCATTATCTCATTCTACTAGATCTAGATCTTCTTCATGATGGTATCCATAGCATCTAACAACTATTTAAATGCACCATTCAATGTTTCTCCAGTATCCATTTGATTACTCATTAAATTTTTAGCTTTATCTACCATTAATAGCTCTAGTTTTGTTGTAGCTAAATATTTTTTAAGGTGCTACATCCAATCAAGCATTCCTTGGGCTATCTACTTAGCCTAATGTGTAGTAATATCTAGGAACTATACATATTCCTCTAGTAGTTTACAAATTCCTTATATTTTATCATGATATCCTAACCTTAGGTTCATAATTTTTATGCACTCACTAAATATTTTATTAGATGGATCAATAACATAATGGGTTGTTTATTCTCAGATAATACTTGATCACTAAGGACTTGTGTAACCAGAGTAGGACAGGTAGCATTGATGAGCTACCTAGCCTTATCAATTTGAATTTCTAATTTTTATTTCTCCTTATGTTGTTGAAAAAAATTATGTTCTAGTTTTGAATCCTTTTATGCATTGGATTCTTGGAATGCAGTTGTTATTTAAATTTGCTTAGACAATGGTAGCTTTGAAACATCCAAATATGTCTCCATAAAAGTGAAATTAAGGATGGTGGATGTGGCTATGATTGTCGTAGGAGTTGGCATAAATTGAGAAAATAGAAGCAAGAAATTAGTGTGACAAGATGATGTGGTAGGGACATCCCATAACCATTGGGTAGAGGGGTCAGACTTTGTGAAGTCTCCTTTAGTGCACCTGATTAGGTTACATCCTTATGTGATGCTACATATTTTGCTTCTACCTTTTTCTTAGCATCCCTTTTTCATAATCTATGCCTCAACTTCAGCTTGAGCCTTGGCTATGGCCTCAACATGAATTTAGGCTTCCTCTTTAGCCTTAGTTCTAGCCACAATTTTGGCCTTGGCATCTACCTTAGCCTTAGCTTTGACATCAACCTCTACTTTATCTTTGACATCAGCCTCATATTTTTCCCTGGTAACTTGTGCCTCTACCTCATACTTGGCTTCCTACTCCTTCTAACTCTATTCTTTGGCATCTTTCTCTCATGCCTCTTATTCTATTTGATTTTGTTGTGTAGCTTGTGTCTCTTTATCCTTGTGTTTTACCTCTTCTTATTCCCTTATATTAACCTCCACTTCTTTAGATTTTTATGTTGATCCTCTGATTTCTTAGCTTATCTCTATGCATCCTTTGATTCCTTTTTTCTCTTCCTTTTGGCCTCTACTTCCTCAAATTTATTTCTATTGACATGAGCTTCTTCAGCCTTCTTTTTCTTGACCTCAAATTCTTCAGACTTATTTTATTATTCTTCCTCCTTGGTGAATTATTTATTTTGTTCTTGTTATGCAGCTTCCTATTGTACATGTTGGGATTCTTAAATAACTACTTGTTTTGTGGCCTCTTTTTTCTATTCTCTGCTTTTATTTATTTCCTCTTTTCTTTCTTTGTAGCCTCCTCAAGATCTAGGGTATCTTGTGTAGCATCCATTTATTATGTTGGATCCATCATAGTGGTATTTGGTGGCCCCTCCATTATATCCATATCATCTATTTTTGTATCAAATTATGAGTTCTCTAAAGATTCAAATTCTATAACCACACCTCTATGCACTAAAATCTTTCTAGACTGAGCCAGAGGGACAATTGTATCCTTGTGTCTCCTCATGCCCCTAGACTTCACCTGATGGGAACCACTTGTTATGGCTAAGTCTCTAAAATATACCATATGTTCTTACATGGTGGTTGAAGGCCTAACCCAATGATGGGTACATTGTTTGTGAAATAATGGCTATAATAGGCTCCCTTGATCTAGTGGATATACACTCTATGTAGATGATGAACTAGTTATTGGATCTATTTGGAAAAATTTTGCCTCAAATTTACATTGATATTTTTCTTAACCTATAGTATCCAAAATAATAAATGGAGGGGTTTGCATAATTTCAACCTAAAGGTCTTTACTTGACTTATTCCACACTTGGAAAGTGCACACTACCTACTAAAAAAATAATTCCTTCTCCGCATCCTTATCATAGACCTTTCAGCTTATGTCTTTGATCATGTATTGAATAACTTACTATTCATCAACCCTAAACTTTGAGAGATCTCACTCACAAGCTATCCTTAGCATACATGGGTTGTCCGACCAAGAATTTATTTACCTTGATTTATTTTTGGCTACTGGTGGTGAGGCTCTCTATATAGGTCCCTTCTACTTACCTTTTTCTTATTATGGGGGAGTTGTGGACTACTGTGATGAGGCTTATCGTTGCAAAACTAGTTGTGGTTATGTTTGTTCTTGCTTGAGTTATTATGCACCTAGAGGGATGGTTTGAGTAGGCTATACTAACCTTGTAACTAGGGATATTTGCCTATATACTTTAGCTTGTGCTTGAACCATTGTGATTAAAAATGGCATTGGATTCATAGTGTGAATGACCAACTTATGTACCTTGATTTTAATAACACTATACAACTTAGTTATCAATGCATGTTGCCCCAAATACTGAATGACATCCTATAGAATTAGAGGGTATGACCTGATCAAATATAAAGCCTCAAGCCATCATGTGTTAAACTTCATCGGTTAGTCATAATTTTTCCCCATCTTAGTCTAAGTGATTCATATGAGGGCATTAATAGGCTAAAAGTCTATAGTAACATTAACTTGGCCTAGCAAGGACTTCCATTGGGTGAAGCATAACAAAAAAACTAGAAACTAATATTGGAAATTTTATGAGCTACTTGAGAGTACATTATCAATATTAGTGGTAAGCTCAAATGCAAAAAATTCAAGCTAATTGAAATTCTCATTTAGGTGTATCATGTGATACATAATGTTAATTACTCCTTTTGTTGCCTGCTTGGCTTGATTCATTATTTGCCAAAACCTATTTTTATACACTCTACCAGAATGCACACTGCAACATCTTCAATGGAGTCAATTGGTGGTGTAGTGGACTTGTATGGTAATAACTATTTTCCATGATTTGGGAGGCTTTTGGCTCTCTCCATGGTCTATTCATTGATCTAAGTGGTGATATCTTGGGATAAATGAATATCCCCCTAGTTGTATTTTATTAACAAGGAATGTATGACCTCATCTAGTTACCTAAATGTAGGTAAATTTATTAGCCTCTCTACATGAAAACCCTGAAGTAGATGTTGAAGTGCAAAAACTCCTACTTGTGTACCTAGTTGTGTTGTTAGGGAGAAGAGACTAAATTTGGATGTTTCCAAAAAATTTAATGGATCTAGGTCATTATATTTGGTTTGTCTAATATCTATCCCAATCCCCATTTCTTCCTTTTACACATCTGTGAGTGGGATCAAAAACTTGCTCTTATCCATGACTATACCTATAATTTAAACTATTTGATTGCTTTGTTCTACCAAAATTTGGGTCTTGATTTTTATGCACAAGATTATATTAAGAGTATATAGTAGAATAATCTTGTTCATTGAAGTTTGTAATGTTTTAGCATTGTTCATCCCCTTCATTTTATAGCTTTACGCATCCAATTTTATCTTGTTAGCCTTTTTAAATGCACTAACTGCTTGTGAACGAGTGTTGTTCCTCATGTTTAATATTTTGGCTTTGATAGTGACCTTTTTATCTCCCAAATCTTTAATTTACCCCATAGCATTTATTTGATGTGACCCTATGTCACTTCATCTAGCCAATATATTTAATGAATCCACTTGTCGTATCCCAACTTAATCTACCTTGAATAAGATGCAATATTTTTAAATGCCACATCATTAATGGTTTTATATGATCATTAGCAGTCCTTCTACCATACCAGTCTTATCACCACTACTTTCTTAGACTTAATTGAGATTGGTGTAGTTGTATCTAGATGTCCTTGATGATTTATCACTAGAATGTGATCACACACTATGATCACAACCTCTTCTCAGATGTTTTAATGTGAGACTATGACCACACTATACAAGAATTCTAACCTAAAAAAATAAAACAACAAAATAAAAACATTAAACATTAACTACCTAGTTCCACTTAGTACCCACTCATAATTTTGGTAGATTGATGGAGATTAAAGGTGGTAAGGCTTAAGCCTACAACCATCTATACATCTTGGAAATATGGTTCCCTAAAAATATTTTAGCACAATGGTACCCAATTATGAGACTTCTTGAATAATGTAGGGTCCTTTCCATCTAATACACATATTCCCTAGAAATGCTTTGAGCCTACTATCATATAATAACACTACTTATTCTAGATTAAAATCTTTAGATCACAAGTTGCGATCATGACATGCCTTTTTAATTAGCTTTTTAATATAGTATATACACTAAGCCCTTTATCAATTATCTTCCATCTTAGTTAATTCTATCAATATTTTATTTACTGACTCATGGTCACCGAGTTTCATAACCATTACAATGCATAAACTTGGTACAATATAATCCATAGGCATAACTAACTCAAGAGCATATACCAGTTTAAATGGAGTGAATCTTGAATCCCTCTTAGATTATGTCATGTATGCCCACAAGATCATAAGATGGGTTGAATTTGAGTCATGGTGTAGCAAAGGGACAAATGGTGGTGTACCATGTGTTTTCCTTATATAAAAGATCAAATTTGACATGTGATTAAACATCACAAGAACCATGATATGATAAAAATCAAATTTGGGACCTAATGAGATTTTTATGTGACAAATGTCACTAAAATGTGCATTTATAATTTATAGAGACTCGGTGTGTGAAATTGGTCTATAGAGATGACCTCAAACCCTGAATAAAATGGATATTCAATGTTTGAACAAGTCTTAAAATAATCAATTCACCATTAATGAATATAAATTATATTTCCATTGAATGTGTTTTGTTTATTATTTCTAAATATCTCTACACATTCACTCATATAGACATAACTTGACTATCCCCCACATGTTATAGTTATATCAAATACCTTGCAATAACCTTTACAATTAACATTGAGGGTATTATAAGGCCCTTAAAGGTATCCCCTAGGAGATACCTTGAAAGAAAATTCTAGTCATGTACATGTTCAAGGTATCTACTGGGAGAACCCTTGAATGTACGACAATACCCTTCAAGGTATCTCCTAAAAGATACCTTGAAGGGCATTATATTACCTTCAAGGGAACATTGAAATTGTCTCCTTAGAATTACATTTCATAAATGCATAACATCACCCTTGAAGATATTACAAGGCCCTTCAAGGTATCTCCTAAGAGATACCGTAAAAAAAAATTCCAATCATGTACATGTTCAAGGTATTCACTAAGATACCCCTTGAAGGTACTACAAGGTCCTTCAAGGTATCTCCTAGGACATACCTTGAAGAAAATTTTTAATCATATGCATGTTCAATGTATCTACTAAGAAAACCCTTTAAGTGTGTTATAGTACCTTTAAGGGTGCCTTGAAGGTATCTCCTAGGTGATAACTTTCAAACATGCATAAGGTTATCCTTGAAGGTATTACAACACACTTCAAGGTATCTCCAAAATTCTAAATTATCTTAACAAGATCTTATTACATAAATAGTCACTAAGATATATCAACTAGAATTGCTATGACACATTCTTCATTAACAAAACTTAAGTAACTCATAATAGAACTTTTAAAACTGCTATTTCATATATAGAATAGGTAAGATACTAGATCAATGAAAATAAATGGAAGAGACCACCATATAACATAGACTTATAAAAGAACCTGAAGGATATTTTATCTATATTTGATGTCAAAATCTATCCTCTATGATTAAAGATGGTGATACACTTTTTATAGGCTTGGTATGGGGATAGCCTCATCTCTCAAGCAAAGTTGAATTAACACTCAAATTCTCATTAGAGAAAAAAAAAGTTACAACAAGAAAGATTCCCAACCAAGGGTTGAAGTTATCAGAGGGGCTACCTATGAGGTGGCAACTATATATGGTGTTACTTGTGCACTGGTGACTATTGTAACTATTAAAGTTACAAAGGAAATCATTGAAATTATAGCTTAATTTGTTCTCATAGTGTGGTCTATTTTTAAGGGGACCATTTCAATTGGAATATGATTAGTAGTTGGAGTAGTGATTGTGACTATAGTTATCAATCAAGTGACCATGGATGTCATGTCTTGCTTGCTCTCCTAAATTTGGAGGTAAAGAGTATGGATACCCTAAAAGTCAATTTTCACTACCTCAAAGTCTTATAGGTGCCTTTTGAAAATTTGAGGAAGTTTATCCATCAAATTTATGTGTATCTTTAGTAATTCCCCAAGCTCTATGTAAAGTGTTTCTACACTAAGAACCCTACTTCTATCAAAACTCACTAGTTGTTGTACTTCATCAACTATTCTATAGATAATACCCTTAACCTCTGCTCTAAAATTATTGGTAGTTACACATAGAAGGTCTTCAAAAATGGATCCATGTACCAAATCTTTATTTGGATTGATTGCATTATTGATCCTTATTTCTCCCAAAATAACCATAGCTTGCCTCTCCTAACTAATCAAGTGTAGGACAAGACTTCATGTTTTGGTGCCATTCAAGTAAGGTGTCTCTCCTAGTATCTATGTAGTTCTATGCTTATGAAAAATCAAGGGTTGATATCAAGTACAAATGGGCATAATCTTTGTTCCTAGCTATTCTATTCAAAAAATGTAGTTTAGCCTCAATTTTCTTCTTCTCTACCTTTGGATATACATCTCCCCATTGGATCTATGATTCCCCTTTTACAATTCTAATTAATTGGATGATATTGTATAGATTCTTGGCCATCCCCTATATATTATTAATGATAGGGTTCATTTTAGTGGGCCATATAAAAAAATACATGGAGTTTTTGAGGCAAATTGGATTCACAATAGTGGTGATTCAGTTTAGAAGGCATATTATTGCACAAGCAAATCATGTGATGCCACATATAGTGAGTTAATACCAATAGTGTGTAGATGGATGCCTACACAACATAAAAAAATGATAGCTTGCCACATGGTTTAGGTAGACATCAATATCATTTAGGCAATTTTTAGGATGGTATGGGCAGAGGTTAACATCATGCAAATGAATTCCTATACAATGTAGATGGACATTAGTGATATACTAATGAATGGTTAATGCCACATCATGGTGATGATGCTCATCCAAATTATGCATTTTTGTTCATCCACACAAATCATTCATTGGTTTTTTTCATGTCCCCAACACTCATCCACATTACATTGATAAATGCTAGTATAATATGAGTGTTTTTGTAGGATATGCAAAAAAATGCCAATGTTGTGTGCTCACCATGTAGCTCCATAAATATTAAAGTTTAAGGAAAGATTATTTATAATGTATTTACATAATGAGAAGGTGCTTAGGCATGCATTTGGGATTATTATCCACAATATTTGTGTATTTGGGATTATTATCCACCATATTTGTGCATTTGGGATTATTATCCACCATACTTAGATGCCACTACTCTATGGGCATGCATGGATGCCATTATTTATGGGTAGACATCAGTAGGATATGTGTATCTATTATATATGGGAATCTATAGGTAGGATATGGGTGTCCACCAACTAATTAAAAATGTCTATTAGTAGGCTACAAGTGTTCACTGGTAGGCTACAAGCATTTGTCAAAAGGCTATGGGCATCTACCAATAGGATGCAAGCTTCCAAAAATAGGCTTTAGGAATTTATTTTTAGGAATCCTATGGGAATATAAATGGATTATTTTTTGTGGATTCTCATATACTAATGACATCCAATCATAGACTACCGCCACTTACTTATAGAGTTGTAAACTACTAGCATTCACCTAATAGTATACGGTGAATTTCTTAGGATTGGATTTTGAGCTACCAAAAAAATACATTTATATGAGGAAATTCATATTAAATGTAGGAAAATATATCCTTGAAATTAGATTTTACCCCAAAAATTTAGATGATCTTACCCTATCAACCACTCCACAAAAATTTCCAAATGTTGAATTTAAAAAATGGAATATTTGTAGATTAAAAAAGATTGGCCACTAAGTCAATGATGTAGATTAGGATTTATATGGTGGTTCTTAATTTTAATTATTCAATTTATTTATCATATCCTTTGAACATTTCCTTGATCACCCTTTGTAGAATCCAGAAAGTTATAGGTGTCTTCTTGGGTAGAGAGCTCACATCAAAGGGATGTACTTTTCTTCTTTTGGATAGAGATAAGATATCTTCCATTTATTCCAATTCCCCCTCCTGATCTTATACCATGAGGGTATTAATTTTAACCCTCCTCATTATCTTTTTCTCCTTGTCAAAATGAAATTTGACCACTAGTTTTTAACAACTGCAAAGTTTCCCTTACCTTCTTTTACCTATTGTAGCTTTGTATCCATTATAGTATGTTCAAGGTTATTGGTTTCTCAATGGGATTTGTAGGATCTACTATATTATAATATTGAGTATTTACTATAGGGATAATGTGCTTAGGGGAAGAGGGTCTTATTTATGGGAAACATGAGATCGTTCACCTCTAACTAGTGACCTTTTTAGGGGGTGTTGTATCTAGAACCAATTTGTCCTTTTCCAAATCCTTTTGGGTGGTCACCACAACATTATAAGTGTGATTAGGTTGGGATATTGGCATCCCTATTTTAGTGGATGGTTGATATGGGTAAATAGGTGAATAAAAAATAGATTCAGATACTAGGCTCTCATATGGGACTCATTTCTATGGTTGGGGAGGGTTAGTTGTGTTAAACTAGAAGTATGTGGAGGGAGTAATAAGGAAATTCTATAATTACTTAGTGTTTGAGGTAAATGTGTTCCCATCATTAGTGGTATTAATTAAATTAAGGAGTGGAATAACCTAAATCTCATTCAAAATATTTAATTAATGAGAGGGAGCTACAATACTAGTTACCACTGCACTAGAAATTATAGAAGCCGAGGACAAAGAATAGTGGACTGAGGTACTTACATGTTGAAAAAAAGAAACTGGGAGATCTATCACACAAATTTACATTTTTTTATTTGGGTATGAAGGTCTTGGAGATAATATCACTAATTTTCCACTTGTGGAAGCTAGGGGTCTTGAATCTACTTTATCCTTGGTGTCTCCCTCTTATGGAAGTGTCTTAATGGAAACTGAACTAGTCCCTAAAATCTATGTATCCTTTGATTGGGCCTCTTATTATTTAATCTATTCATCCTAAAGATCAATCTTAGTAGTCTCATTGATAGATACTAAGAATGATGTCTTAGATTCACCTTCCCATTTTCCTTCATCTAAGGGTAATTTCTTTAGTTCCTTGTCACTATCCAATACTTCTAGAGGTTATATTATTCTAAAACCCATCATTACCTTTAAGCATACTCTTGATCCCTCATTAGGTGCCTCTTGGATAGGTGCACCCTATGGTGAGGTTAGTGTAATCTTGGGTTTCCTTTTGTATAAAATAGGCTCCATGGTGGGGGTAGAAGTTTGTGTGGAGGGAAGTGGAGCACCAATTGATGAAACTAGTGTGATATGGGTGGATATTAGGGGAGAGTGGATGGACGTAAACCAATAGCTGAGGTGAGGAAGGAAATAAGGGGAAATTCCTACACTATGGTGAGTGGAGGAAAGGGAAACATAGAAGGCTCCACCAATCCCCATAGTAGTGGTTACTACATGAATTAGAGGTGAAGATGGGAGAGGAGAATTGACTGAGGAGAGGAAGGAAGATGAACTTCCTAAACTATGGTGAGTAGAGGAAAAAATAACATAGGGATAGTTCCACCACTACCCATGGAATTTATGGTGACATATACTACATAGGGTGGAAAAAGGATCATTGCCACTACAATAGTAGTTACAATGGAAATGGAGGGTGGAAAGGCACAAGGAGATGCTTGAAGGGGTACCTACTCTTGTGTTCCAATTTATGAAAGTTCCCCCTTGGGAGGTTTCAAAACCTAGTGCTCCTTTTTAATATTCTTAGCCTACTCTTGGGTGGTTTTAATATTATACTATATGTTCCTAAATAACACCATTGACATGGTGACCTTATTCATCCTAGTATGGACCTATACATTGTTAATGACATTAATAAATACCTCATCATGCCAACTGTGGCCATGCCCATAGTCAATATTTACCCTTCCTCTAATTCTCTTTAGGTATTTCCTCACATTCTCCTTAGGGTTCCATTCTCTTTAGGGTACCCACTTGAAATCATAATGGGTTTAGGTTTTTCCCACTAGATAGAAATGTTCCCATTTAGTGTATTGAATCCTACCAATACTAAGGTGAGTCAGGTGTACAACTCATTACCTCTTATTTCTTAGATGAACATCTATGGATTCAACTAATAGGGAAATAATTTATTATTTTGTAGCTTTGTCTAGAACCAACCTAGGTAGATATATAGGGTAGTATTTAGTGCCCTCTTTCATGATTATATTGTAGTCTAGATAGAGTGAATAATCCCCCATCTTGCCTATGTTCTTCCTAATTAATCTAAGTGCTTGGGCATATATTTTCCATATATGGCCTAGTATACCATCAGGTAGAAGGTCTCATTAATCTTGGTCATGTTCCTCCTAAACCTATGAATGTGGAGGATGTTAAACCTTTCACACATCATGCTCTTAGGGTCCTTTTCAAAAGGATCCCAAGGCTCATCAAAAGATGCATAGATAGTTATAGTTATAGCATCTACCATGTAGGACATCATATAGAATTTATGATTTGAGGATTTTTTAAATATTTTTAGATGATGTTGGAACTACTGATTTTTTTATGGTCATTATCATTTTGGAGGTGAGAATAAGGTCAAGCAGGGGAATCCACACCTCATTGACATAAGTCATTCTAGGGAAACCATATTTATTGTTTAACATAGCCATGGTAATTATGACTCCAAATCAAAAAATTGTTATGGGGATAGCATAAATAAGCCCTATGATTCTAAAATTATTGGGTTATGGGCCTATTCTTGTAGTTTGGTGGATACATTATTTCTATGTATCTAGGTATTCACTAGGGATTAGTTATATGCTATCTTAGGGGAAATTAACCTGTAGTACCTTTTGAATGCTCTACCACTAAGGTGGGCCACTAGTGTGCTATTTTGGAAAAATTGTAAGATTTGTCAAAAAAATTACCATTTGTAAATAAATCAAACAATAAGTCAATCCAGGGAATTCCCTAAGGCTTAGTTGTGGCATTATACAGACCCACTATCTTGATTGCCAATAGGTTATCTAGGTACCTCCATGAGAATGTAGAGAGATGGTCATTTGAAAAATAAGGTTTGGCCTTGTCAACTTCTTCCCAAATAGAAGACAAGTCCTTGAATTCATGTTTGAGGGTAGCTTCATCAAACACTATGTTAGTATATGTTGTTCCTGTAATTGAATACACAAATAGAGGAGGTGAAATTTGAGATGAAGAGGCCATGGTTATGAAATTGTGAAACTTTTTTTTGTGAGAGTTCAAAATCAATCTTGTAATTTTTTTATTTCAATGGCAATATGAGTGTAATTGGCTCTACAAATTACATATATTGCCTTTGGATTCACTTGATTAACCTAATTAAATGTAAAGTTTTTTAATTCATGTGAATTAATGGTATCAATGGCTTTGGCTCCTCACTTTTATTTTTTATATTTGAATTTCACCTAACTCATAGGATGGTAACACTTTGATCATGTTGGACTCATGGGATGGTGACACTTTAATTACATCAAACTCATAGGATGGTGCCACTTTGTAACATTGCATTGAGTCACTTTATTGAGAGATTTTGTATAATGCCTTTTGTTGGTTCAATCTCTAGGTGATTACGATGATGAAATTTAGCATGATCTCACTTACCCATTTACCCAAGGATTTTGTACATTAATTTCAATCTGTTAGTATCTAGGTAAATAGGATCAAGACACTTGGCATAATCTCAGAGAGTTACTCACCTAATGAACTTGAAATGTTTTTTGAGTGTTGAAATGTCATAGGTTAATGGGTGCATGCCACATGTCTATTGAAAAATGAATTATTAAGCTTAATATCTTGGGTAACCTTGAAGGTATTACAAGGCCCTTCATGGTATCACCTAGTACTACCTTCAAATAGACCTTGAAGGGCCTTGAAATACCTTCAATGGTATACTTATACATGTTTGAAAGTTATCTCATAGGAGATACCTTCAAACTCTTAGGTTCACCATAGAGCTTAAAATCACAAAAGGTATCCTAAAATATAAGTAGCTAATCATCTTCCATAATTTTTCTCAAAACCCCCATTGCTTATTTGTAAACTAATAAAATAAATGGTTGAATGTTGACTTAATTAGAAAAAATTTCTACATGGTTACTACACTCTTATGCATGTTTGAAAGGTATCTCCTAGGAGATACCTTAAAATTCAGATGAAATGAGGATTGAAGTATGTAGTATATGATATTAAAAGTTATTTTTTTTGGATTGACATAAACTGTGTTGTTAAAAAAAGAGAGTTAAACATTACCTTTTTAACATTTTTAGGTTTTAACATATCTCCATGCTTATGTTATGGTATAAATAGAGATTTATCTTCTACATATAGGTATAAATTGGATTGATTTTATAAATAATTTGATTAATAAATCTTCTCATGTCTTTTTCAAATGTCCAAGCTAAAAACTCATATGTCAATGGCTTTCAAATGTGGAGACTATGTTTCTCTCATAAATAATGGTAAGGTCATTGGTAAAGAAATAATACACAAAGTTCCAAGTCCAGATGCTGACTCTCTAGAATCCATAAATATCACTTCCACATGCCACAATGAGGAAATACCTATTGAATGTGTAAGTGTTAATGTGACTAAAGATTTTGATCTGACTCTACCACTTCCATTTCCTAAAACTTTTTTGGATAATTTGGGGGATGCATTTGATAGTTTTACTATATATAGCACAAGAATGATGCAACACATCACATTCAAGATTTTTATAAATAATGATATAGAAGAAAGACAAAATAATTTTAGTTTAGTTCTAAATATACAACCATTACAATACTAAATCCCTATATTGGATTCATTAGTTTAATATATTGATGATCCTACCAAATTTCATAGCCTAACAAATAATTTTATTGGGAGAAGGGTACTGTTGGCCATATTTGACCTACATACAAAATCTTGCCTAGGTGGAACAATTTTATGGAAGTCCTGGTATAGAGTGAGACATTGATTAGGGTCCTTTTTTATTGAGTTATCTAATAGTGGAAGGATAAAACCACATGCCACTTACAAGATTTTGAAACACTTTAAGTAACTTAAAGTAAAATTTGATGATTTTTGGGAAGGAGGTCTTGAAACAAGTCTAAAATTGCAAGTGAAAGGATCCAATAGATTTACATGGTGTTCATGGAATTTAAGGGGGAATGAAGTAGAATTTCACAAGGTCTCAAATTATTTTTATAGCCTTGATGGGTCCAAAGATGATTAACACACGCCTAGAGAATCCAGACCATTATAACATGTCATGTAGGAAGGAACATGTTAGTTTGGTTTTGAATTTTATAAATATGCTTAGGAGTCCTCTCAAAGACAAAGGTTACATGTAAATTATGTATTTTATATTAAGGTCATCCCTTATAAATTTGGTGTCTTGATGTATTTTCTATCTCAAGATATAATCCTTCAAAGTTAAACTAATAGAGTGGGACATGCGCATGAATGTCCAATTAAAACCATGATAAGTATCCATTTGAATTTAAACATCTTCAAAGGATCTTGAGAGTGAATTCAGTACTACCAAGTGTCAAATTATCACTAGATCAAATCAATTTCTTGGCATGTAGATAATAGATCAAGTCAATGGGACCATTTAGACCAATATCTCAAGCTAAATCATGCAGTCAAAGATAAATGGAAAGAATGAGGTCAATAAGTTAGAAGATCCTAAGAAAAAACATGGAGTTAATAAGTGGCATGATCATGATGAATTAAAGGATCAAAGGTGTGCGTTTGATCAAGTAGATCAAAGATCAATGGCATGCGTTCAATCATAGATGAAGATTAAATGTTTTGAACAAAGTTAAGAGGTCAATGAGTAGCCAAATGGGAATTTGATTATAGGGTACCTAAAAATCACATGAAATAGACAAGTCTCATGATTTGAGAATCCTAGATCAAGGATCAATGATTAGAGATGAAATTCAATCTTAGAAGACTCTAAATGAAGATTGATAGAGTATATTTGATCAAGTTCTTAGGAGTGCACAATATGAGGACAAGTATCCAAAATAGTAGAAATCATGTTTTAAAATATGATAAAAAATGTGATAATGATGCCACATAGGTAAACACATTATACTTAATCATTTTATGGACCCAAACAAGCAAATTCATAGAGTTGAGATCCAAATTTGATCCAGGTTGAGCTATAACATATATTTCAAAAGGGTACCTTAGAGTTTAGTTTTAACCTCTAATTTGAAGATTTAGAACCTACAAGCCCCATTTTCTTAGGAATATAATAGGTCTATTTAGGCCTAATAAATATCAAAAGTGGGCTACTACCTATCAAAAAGGATCAAACAACCTGATGGGTTATTAATTGAGGTCATAACTATAAGAAACCAATAAATGGGATTAGTTTTCATCCATAGTAGACCTAAGTTTAGGTTTAGAGTAGAGGAAAATCTAAATGATAAATGGAAGAGTGTCTTATCTTTCAACATAGTCATATCCTTGATAAATAGGTACCTATAGTCACTGAAAGTAGATATAGTCATAGATATATCAGATCCATGGATATGAATATTTTATCCTTATAATTAAGACCAAATGGAAGGTGGCATAGGGTTCAAAGAGAAATATTTGGTGGTTGAAGATTTTAGGTGGAGCATTCAATTCTTTCAGAGCCTTAAGGATCTCTCCTCCTTAGAAGGATCATGACTCATCATCTTCAAAATAAATTCATGTTTTCTAGTGTATTTCTTGGTTAATGAGAGGGTTTGGGGGCTATTGGGACAAATAAAAGTAATTTCATCAATGGAGTACTAGTCCTAATTTGATCAAAATTTGGTTGAGAATCAATGAAGGGTGGTGGTAGCTCATTTATTGATTTTGATTGTGTACTTCTCCTCTCTCTTCCCCTTTCTCATTTATCTCCCATTTTCTTCCCTATTAGAGGCTCTCTCTAATTTTTGACTCTCACAAGGATTATATAATTTTTGAAGATAAAGAGACTTTCATTTGAAAAGGATAAACCCTATAAATTTTTTTAATAACCTCCTCTTGAAGAAATAAGATAATTTTTACATATCTCTTGCCTTTGACTAGTGTTTAGTAAACTTGTGCATGATGGCCTTATGAAGGAAATTCTTCCATGCCCATTTTCCTTCTTCCTTACCTCTTTTAAGGTGTTTTCAAGTTGTTTATAGGTCTAAACTTGTGTTATTTCTACCATTAATGTATGTTTGGTATGAGTCATAGAATTCTTATTTGCTTCCTTGATTACTTGGTGAGCCTAGTTCATGAAATACTTATGCAACTAGCTACTTTGTGAGATTATGTGAGCAAACATTAACTTATGCTAATCTAGTGTTAGTTTTAAGCATATGTGAGTTGCATTTTAAGTTTGGTGCATCACCCTTTTAACTTTCTTAGTAACCCTTTACCCCCTTTTTGACCATTTTCTAAGAAGAAACATTAGTCTAGGTGATCCATCAAGAGGAAGTTGGTCTTATCTATAGGTTCAACCTCAATATAGGATACCCATAGCATAAGGTTATTCTCATTATGTATCTTATTTAGAGAGAGCCTAAATAACCCTCTCCTAGGGTGCCAACTTTATCTACAATAGTTTTTGGCATGCTTTGTGGGACTCTATTTTATAAAAGATTTGTCAAGTTTGATACTAGTCTAATTAGTTTACAGTGGTTAGAGATTTCATGCAATAGTATATGGTGACTCCAAATAACACTCAACATTCTAGTAGTAGAGTACTAGTTGTCTTTCATGCTAAAGGTAACTACAATATCAACTCTAGAGGTATTCCTTTTCAATTTATTAGATTGCCTCTAAACTCAGTAAAAAGGTTTAGATTTGTTAATACTCATCCATATAAAGGAATTTTTCCTCTTAAACCAATTTCAAAGTCTACCTCTGTAAGATCTTTGTTAGGTCCTTTCATTTCCATGGCATCCCCTAGAGCTTTCCCTTTTATGGCTTTTAATGGTTAGATTCATTTAGATCTCTCATAGTATGGTCCTATCCTAATAGTAGCTCTTAAAAGTGTTCCTTACTTTATAGGAAACCATTCTACAACAAATTTTTAACACCTCATTGATGTAGCCAAATTTTATAATATTCATAATGTCAATGAAGAAAATGTAGAAATTAAGTTGTTGGCCATATTTTTTAAGGGTAAAACTCTAGATTGATATAAAATCCTTACTTATAAATCCATAAAATCATGGGATCAATTATAAGATGCATTTTTTAATAAATTTAAAGACAAAATCAACCATTTTTCACTTGAAAAATAGTTAACCACAATCAAGAGAGCTCCTCATGAAGTCATGCAAGATTTCAACACTAGATTTCAAAAGACATGGGATAGGATCCTAGTCTCTATCAAACCTACCCATAACTTTGATTTCATTTACTACCTAAAGGATCTTAATATTGAAATTTCAATAATTATTTAGTCTATGGGGGGAACACACTACTAAATGCTTATGAGGTGGCAATCAGAGTAGAGAATTATCTAGTACAAGCTGGCAAACTTACATTTAGGCCACCAATGCAATTATTTCCTAATATTCAAATACCTCAAGTTAATATTCCACTAATTTATATCATTCCACCTATGCCAACACTTACTTCAATACCTATAACAAAGCATGAAAAGGCTTCAACTAGTCAATCTAGTGAGTCCCAAGAAACCAAGAATTTCCAAGAACTTAATAGCATGTTTCAATCCTATGGGAATGAATTGGTTAATGTGAAGATTCATAAATATCATTTAAATATAAATTATAAATATCCATATTAGTATTATTATAAATCTTATCAATAAATTAGGACACCCTACAAAGGAAACTTCCAAAGACGGGGCCAAGGACAAGGGCAACCTAACTATGTTAAGCAAAATAATTATAATCAAAATATTGCAAACACCTCTAATACTTTGGTCCCTACTTATAATGACATTTTTAATAACTTGAGGGTACCATGCCTTGGAATCAATCGTTCAATCAATCCATTGTCCTAAACACTAAGCTCAATTAGGATTTCAATGATCAATGGCAGTAGGCTACTAGTTATGGATACAATCAATCTTTTATGTCTCAAAACACAAAAGTATACATGATAAAAAAACTAGAAGAGCCTCAAAAAATAAAATGGATTAATGAAGGTCCAATCTAGTTGGGTGTTACAATGGTAAATTATGAGCTAGAGGAATGCCTTGAACTCAATCAATAGTCTATTTCTAGCTAAGCATACATTCTAGTGGTAGCTAATATAAGGTTAAAAATAGGGAATATGGATGGTAACCAAGAAGTAGTAAAAGATATTTTGACCATTAATAATTTATTGTCAAAGCTAAATGAACCTACATTTGCTCCAAAGGTTCTAATTGCTCTAAATAATTAGAACCAAGGGACTACTTTTGTACTCCAAAACTCACAAGTTCAAGGTATAATTATGGCTCCCAAAGCACAAGCAAAAGTTGGTGGTTTACCCATAAATATTGTTGAAAAAATGAAGAAATATAGTGTAAGTGTTCCAATATGGGACATTTTGTCTATGCCTGGTCAGGTGGGTATCCTTAAAGAGAGTCTAGCAAAGATCAATGTTTCAAATAAGACACTAAGCAAGGAAAATGTAGTTTTCACCAATGAAACCAAAGGACCTAATGAAGGGTAATAAAATAAGGTGGTCAAATCTCTTCCCTTATATTTTTTTATAATAATTGTTAACTCGTTGGTACATAACTACTTGGTATAAAATGGGGCTAGTATTATAATGATTCTAAAGTCCATATCAGATCAGCTTGGTTTGAAGTATGAGCCCCAATCTAAGGGAGTTTTATAGCTTGATGGATCTTCTACCAAACCATCTATCATTATCAGAGGATTCAACCTAACCCTACATTATTGTCTTAGTGTTTCAATGGCCCAAGATGTGCTGATTATATATGTGCCTCCTCATTTTTCTCTATGTTTATCTAGAGATTTCATAACAAAAGTTGGGGGTTATCTAGAAATAGATTAGTCCTACATGAATTTTAGGACAAGGTATGAGACCAAGGTATCCATAAAATTTGATCCTATTACAAAATTATAGATATAACCTTATGGACCATATATCTCAAAAATCAATTGCACCATCCTAGATGAAGATGACCACTTGGCTGGTCAAGAACTAAATACTCATCCTGAGGAGATACCTAATATGTTCTTAGATGAGTTATGAAATTAAAATCAATTAATTAACCCCTTGGGAGATGTTGAATAAAGATGTATGGGTTTATAATGCTTGCATGAGGAGAATGAGTCCATGCCATCCCTCACTAGACCTCAAGAAGATACTGGTGGTTTGTGGAAATTATTTTTTGATGGATCAAAGAGAAAACATGGGGTAGGTGTAGGTGCAATATTGATATCTCCTTCCAATTTTAAGTACTTATCATCTTATAAGTTTCCATTTAGTTGATCTTGTAATGTAGCTAAGTATTAAGGTCTCATCCATGATCTTCAATGGGCTAGTAGAATAGGAATCAAGTAGTTACAAGTGTATGGGGATAGTGAGCTGATAATGCATCAGGTCAGAGGCTAAAACATCAGAAATAATCCCTTGATGATATCCTAAAAGCATAAAACCTTGGAAATTATTGAGTATTTTGAGGAATTCAACATTAAAATAGTACCAAGAAAACAAAATCAACATGTTGATAGGTTGGCATTTGTGCGAGTTCAGTCTAACCTCTCAAAAGAATTGAAAAGGTCCAAAGTGTAGTCACATGTTAAAATGGTAGTGAGACCATCAGTGTCAGATAATGAAGTTCATTGGTAGGTATTTTATAATGACAAGAAAATATCTTATTTATTATAGTGGGAAGTAGAGTTTTCTTCAATGAACCAAGATAAGTTTTAACATTAGTATGAGGATCAAATTATTTAGCTAAGGTCTAACAAGCTTCCTAAAGGGCTGGTCACCCTTGAAAGTCTTTTCCAAGAGGGAGATCATATGAGGAAAGATAAGGAAGTGATGTAAAATAATGAAGAGAACTATTAAAGAGTCATTATCCTTAAATACAAGCTCTTCAATCTTGGAAAAGTAAGCACTAACACTGAAATTCATGCTTTCATTGAACTTTGTAAAGAGTTTTTAGACATCTTTGCTTGGGAATACAATGATCTAGAAGGATTTGATCCCCAACTAGCCCAAAACACTATAGAATTAGAGGCTAATACTAAGCTTATTAGGAAAAATAAAAGGCCTATCAACCCAAAAATTTAAGAGCTAATGAGGAAAGAATTGGATAAATTAATTGAATCCAATATCATCTTTCCAATTAAGCACTCCTCATGGGTAGCCAAGTTGGCACCTAGGAGGAAGAAAAATCGAGAGATTTGATTATGTGTTGAATTAAGGGACTTGAATAGGATATATTTGAAAGATAATTACCCCTTAACATCTATAGATAAACTCTTTCAACTAGTTTCTATTTTAGAATTCTTCTCTCTATTGGATGGGTATTCAAGATACAATCGGGTGCTGGTAAGTGTTGTCAATTAAGAGTGTGCCCTTGTGAGAAAGTGTGAAATTCATCACTCCTATTAGAATATGGAAAATATAAAAAGTTTGGGTGAATTTATAAGGGATATAATCTCTAGAGAGGGATAATTCCCTCGGTGATCTCACTAAAACTTACTTTTAAACTACCACTTATTGATTCTGATAAGTAAAAGGGTGCAAAAGACAATGGGAATAGATGAAATTATATGAAAATTAATGAAACCCGAAATGGAAGGTGATGAACCAAATATTTTTTGAAATCAAATGCTTATAATGACACTTATATGAAATACAAAAATCTTACATGCACATTCACTACACCCAAGTAAGATTTATATATCAATATTTCATAATAAAGACCTTACAAACTCAACTCATGCAAAGAAGGACTAAAATCACATATAATACATTAAATTAAACTTGATTTTGAAAGTTATAATTAACTTTATAACATAAAAAATCTCTCATGAAGGTAAATAACTAGACTATAACAAAGGAAAATAAGTATTTCACTAAGTTATATCAATGGCAAGCACATACACTTCACTAGAAAAGACCTAAAAATGGAAGAATTTTGATTCTTATTTCTCTCAAAAGGTGAATATAAATTTTGGAATACTTTCAGTAAAAATAAAAATAGAAAAAAATTATTTTTATATTTTGTAAAAAATAATATATATAGCAAAGAAATTCTTAGAGATAAAGCAACCCCAAAGTAGGGGACCTCAAACATGGTCAAATGGCTCCTCCAAAAGTGATACATCACATTTTTAGCTTATAAAATATTTAAAATAAATAAATTGGCATGGAAAATAAGTTATATAATATTTAGAGGTCTTAGGATACTCATCATAATGTTTGGTCAAGCTTATAGCACTTGGAGAATGCCTATATTCTTGCACCAACCCCTATATTTTAGCCTTCTTGTCTCCCTTGATGAAAAAGTCTCTTCCATGGATGTAGGAATTAAATTACTTGAAATTATTTTATTTTAACCATTATATATACTCATTAATCATTATAAAACACTTTTAAATATTTGGTTATAAGACTCCTTCAACAAATTGACTTTGTCTTGCACATGTGCATTTGGAGAGAAAGAATCCTATTTGCACTTGTTGGAGACCTTTTATAAAGAAGAATTTTATTATAACTCTTAATTTATGTCTCAAAACATTTAATATGTCGTGACATATACTTACTCAGCCTTCCAAGTCTTTTTAATAGGCTATATGCACCTATTTAGCCTTCAAACTCTTCAAAGGGCTCATTTTTTCACCAAGGCATATAAGAAAAAGGAGGAGTTTTATTAAAATTTGAATTAATAAAGAATATATACACTATGGGAGGATTAAAAATGGCATAAAATACCTGGTTAAAAGAAATTTTAGGCATAAAACACTCAGCAAGACTTGGAACAACACCAAAAACATGCATTTCCCATGTATTCCTTGTAGCCTAGTTTTCCTAAAATGCTCCTTTTTAGCGAGAAAATAGAAGTTAAAATACAAATAAAAATAATTTTTACAGGTACCCTTTATCCTATTACATATCCATCCAAAATTTTGTGACCTAACTCCAAGTGGAAGTGCATTTACTGGCCAAAAAATTACCAAATTAGGCCTAATTAGCCCTTTTAGGCCTAGAAGTGAAAACTTGCTTCTAGGAGCTCATACATGTTTGAAACATTAAAAGAGTTTTTAATTAACTTTTATAATGAAACAAAAATTATCCATGTCAATTTTTGTGTTTTTAAACCACCTGTAACTCCCAAAACCATGAAATGGCCTTTTGAAGGCTTGTTTTCTGAAGGCATTTTTTGACTGGCCCAAAAGAATGAAATAGTTTGGGCACATTTGGATGCATTTTTATGAATTTTTAAGTTTTATAAGGTAAAATAAGTCATAATATTCCTTTTACATCAATTTTTATCTTTCTATAATCCTTATAACATTCATTTCAGCTCAAAAACATCAAAAAGTAGCATTTTTGTACAAATTCATACAAGTGAAGGAAAAGACATTAAATCACCTAAACAACCTTAACACCTATTAACCCTAGATTTTTCAAGGAATTTAAGGAAAAATTAATGACTCAAAAGACAAAATGGAATGGTATGAAAAGTTTTTAATGGTAGGGGTGATAATTTTACTTGTGGAGTCAAAATTGTTAACATTTTGGTGACTCAACTGGGAAGCATGCCTGCTATGCTTGAAAACCATACCATATACATGAAATTTGGATTCATAAAAAATTAAAAATATGATCCATGACTGAAATTAAATTTTTTTATTTTTTATAAGATAACTCCTTCCACCAAAACAAGAAGGGAAACACACAAAATAGGAAAACTAACTAAACAAAGCAAATGTGTAAACAAAACACTTATTTTGGACAAAACACAAATAAACTAAAATAACTAACCATGAAAAAACATTATACACCTCGATCAAAATGAAAATTCATAAACTCACTCATTCTAAAATATGATACAATTTTTAAATTAGGATGTTTATTGAACATAACCTTTATTGAGGCACTCTTCTTGCCTACAAGCTTTCTTAGCATCTCCTCAAATGAGTCATCAACAACAAACCAATCACCAAAAAAGACAAAATCATCTAGTAATTTTGGATCCTTTTCATATTTTTTATCATCTACAACCTTGTCTAGTGATACCTTATCTATGCATTTCCTTTGAATGACCTCATCCTTTTTACTTGCAAGTTCATCAAGCTCTTCAAGGAGATTTGAATAGTCAACCTAAGCTGCATCATGATCTTGAATAGGTGACTCTTGATAAAATTTAACATAAACATGCTCTCTATTTTGAAACATATCACTACAAACTTATTCAATAACTTGTAAATATTCAAGGTACAACTACCAATCATCCTTTTGTTTCTCATTTTGATCAATTTAAATAAGATCATTTTCAAAGGTATGTTGATCCTTTTCAAGTGAAGATACCTCAATCTCATTTATGAATTAATTTTGTACAATATCATAGAGTTATGCCACATCAAAACCAGCCTTCTAATTCTCAATTTTAATCTCATTCCCAATTACAACCTCAAGTGGAGTACCAATGACAAACTCCTCCTCATACACACTTGAAGCATTACCTTCAAACTCTCCAAGAATTTGGCTTGCAGCTACAGCCTCATTCTCTATCTTCCATAGAATAGGATTCTCATTTTGAAGAAGGGATATGGTGGGAGAGTAATGAAATTAATTTTATTAAGATGGAATATGAATCATGGAATGTTTATCATGATATAATTTTGGGATCTTGAGGGAAATTGAGTCATTTAGTGAGTCTTGGAGAGAAGGGAAAGAATAATTCCTAAACACTTCTATATTTTGCTCCTTCTAATTGGCAATTATCTCATCAAAGTATGAAACCTCCTTGTCCTCATGGAAAAATTGAGATTGAGAGATGAGTGGTGAAGAAATGGGACTGTAAGAATGCTTAGTCTCATGAATAGTCTCTTGAATAGGCTCTTTAATCCAACTAGGAAGCTCCCTTGGCAAACACTAGGCATGGTTAAAAACTTCATAAGAATAAGGAACACAATAAGACTTTATATAAAAGTGTTTCAACTCAATTTTATATCTCTCCCAAGCCTCCATATTCTTTAATACAAAAATACACAACTCATTTATCTCTTTTAGATCATTGGACACATTTTGAAATAGACCATTTACTTCTTCATACTTAGAGTTTGAAAAAAAAAATCTTGCATATACTAGTATTTTGAGCTCTATTTAATCCATTATTTATTAGAGACAAGGATTATCATATATAACATCATATACATATGGGAAAGGTGAAATCTGGTCTTGAGACTGATATGGCTCACAAAGAAGGTAAGAGTCATGCTCTTGATAATAAGGATCATGAGAAACTTGATAAGGCTCAACATAGATTTGATAATACTCTTGATAAGTTTGATTAGGCTCATACAAAGGCTCATATGTATCATGAAAAGGCTTTTATGATTCATCATAGGGCTGATAAGGAAACATAGCATAGGAATTCTCTTCATACACAGGCATCAAAACTCATTCATGATTATAAAAAAAAAAGACTTGTATAGAAACTATGCCTAGAATATTATAAGCAATTGAATGAGATTTTAATCAAAAAATACTTCATTAATAATAATATTGAAATTGTAATTTCATCAAGACCAGCTCTAATGTGTTCCACTGGGTGTGTTAAAGACTGTTGTTGATCAGGGGTGTGGCCTTGTGAGAAAGTGTGCAATTCCTCACTCATATTAGAACATGGAATATCCCTAAAGTTCATGTGATTTTATAAGGGAAATCATCTCTAGATATGGTTTTTTCCCTTGGTGCCCTCACTATAACTTAATTTTAAACTACCACTTATTGATTCTGACAAGTAAAAGGGTGCAAAAGATAATGAAAATGGATGAAATTGAATGAAAATTAACGAAAACTCAAATGGAATCTGATGAAACAAATTTTTTTTGAAATACAATGCTTTAAATGACACTTATATGAAAGATAAAAATATTACACACATATTCACTACACCCAAGTAAGATTTCTACATCAATATTTCACAATAAGGACCTTACAAACTTAACTCATGCAACAAAGGAATAAAATCACATCTAATAAATGAACTTAAACTTTATTTGGAAACTTATAATTACCTTTATAACAACAAAAATATCTCATTAAGGTAAAAATCTAGATTATAATCAATAAAAATAAGTATTTCACTAAGTTATATCAATGACAAACACATACACTTCACTATAAAAGACTTGAAAATGCAAGAACTTCTTATTGCTCTAAAAAATTGAATAAAATTTTTGGAAGGATTTTATGCAAAATCCAAATATAAAATATTCTTTTTACATTTTGGAAAAAATAATATATATATCAAAGAAATGTTTGGAGATAAAGCAACCCCAAAGTAAGGGACCTCAAACTTGGTCAAATGGCTCCTCCAAAAGTGTTACATCACATTTTTAGCTTATAAAATATTTTAAAATAAATAAATTGGCATGGAAAATAAGTTATATAATATTTATATGTCTTAGGATACTCATCATAATGTTTTTTCAAGCTTAGAGCACTTGGAGAATGCCTATATTCTTGCACCAACCCTTAGATTTTAGCCTTCTTGTCTCCCTTGATGAAAATGTATCTTCCATGGATGTAGGGCTTAAATTCCTTGAAATTATTTTATTTTAACCCTTATCTAGACTAAATAATTATTATAAAACACTTGTCAATATTTGGTTATAAGACTCCTTTAACAAATTGACTTTGTCTTGCACATGTACATTTGGAGAGGAAGAGTCTTATTTGCACTTGTTGGAAACCTATTCCAAATCCTCCTTTTATTATAACTCTTAATTTAAATATTTATACATTTAATATGTAATTCCATATCCTTAATCAACTTTACATGTCTTTGTAATAGGCTATATGCACCTATTTAGCCTTCAAACTCTTCAAAGGGCTCATTTTTTCACCAAGGCATAGAAGGAAAAGGAGGAGTTTTCTTCAAATTCGCATCAATCCAGAATATCTCCACCATGGATGTATTATAAATGGAATAAAAGACCTGTTTCAAGGAAATTTTAGGCATCAAACACTCAGCAAGACCTAGAATAACACCAAAAACATGCATTTCCCATTTATTCCTTGTAGCCCTATTTTCCTAAAAAGCTCCTTCTCTGGGATAAAATAGAAGTTAAAATTTAAAAAAAAAAACTTTTTATAGGTACCCTTTATCCTATTATATCTACATAAAATATTTTGTGAGCCAAATCCAAGTGGAAGTGCATTTTATAGCCAAAAAACTTGACAAATTAGGCCTAATTAGCCCTTTTAGGCCTAGAAGTGAAAACATGTTGTTGAGAGCTCACACATGGGTGAAACATTAAAAAAGTGTTTGATTAAATTTTATCATACCATAAACATGATCTATTTCAATTTTTGTGGTCTGTAACCACATATAATTACCAAAACCATGAAAAGGCCTTTGGAAGGCTTGTCTTTTGATTGCATTTTCTGATTGGCCCAAAAGAATGAAATAGTTTGGGCACATTTGGATGTATTTTCTAAATTTTTTATTTTTATAAGGTAAAAAAAGTCCTAATATTATTTTTAAATAAATTTAATATTTATATACTCCTTATAACATTCATTTTAGCTCAAAAACATCAAAAAGTACCATTTTTGTATAAATCTGTACTAGTGAAGGAAAAGACCTTAAATCACGTACACAACCTTAAAACCTATTAACAATGTATTTATAAAGGAATTTTCATGACAAATTATTTAATCAAAAGACAAAATGGCATGATATGCAAAGTTTTGAATGGTAGGGGTGACAATTTGACCTGTGGGATCAAAATTGTCAACATTTTAGTGACTCAACTGGGAAACATGCCTACTATGCTTGAGAAACAAACCATATACATGAAATTTGGACTCAAAAAACAATGAAAAATATGATCCATGTATGAAATTACAAAATTTTATTTTAAATAAGATAACTCCTTCTGCCAAAACAAGAAGGGAAACACACAAAATAGGATAACTAACTAAACAAAGCAAATGTGCAAACAAAACACTTATTTCAGATAAAACACAAACAAACTAAACTAACTAACCATTAAAATATATTATCCACTTGGATAAAAATGTAAATTCATAAACTCACTCATTCCAATAGATGATACAAGTCTCAAATTAGGATGTTTATTGAACATAACCTTTAGTGAGGCACTCTTCTTGCCTACCAAATTTCTTAGCATCTCCTCAAATGAGTCATAAAAAACAAACCAATCACCAAAAAAGACAAAAATCATCAATTAATTTTGGATCCTTTTCATTTTTTTTTTCCATCTACAACCTTGTCCAATGATACCTTATCTATGAATTACCTTTGAATGACCTCATCCTTCTTACCTACAAGTTTATCAAGCTCTTTAAAGAGCTTTGAATAGTCAACCCAAGATACATCATGATCTTGAATAGGTGACAATTGATTAAATTTAGCATAAATATGCTTTCCAATTGGAAACATATCCATACAAACCTATTCAATCACTTTCAAAGATTTAAGGTACAACTACCAATCATCCTTTTGTTTCTCATTTTGATCAATCTGAATAAGATCATTTTAAAAGGTATGTTGATCCTTTACAAGTGGAGATACCTCAATCTCATTTATGACTCAAGTTTGTACTTTCTCATGGACGTATTACACATCAAGACTAGCCTTCTCATTCTAAATTTTAATCTCATTCCCAACTACAACCTCAAGTTGAGTGCCAATGACCAACTTCTCATACACACTTGAAGAATTATCTTCACACTCTCCAAGAATTTGGCCTGCAGCTACAACCTCTTTCTCTATCTTCCATAGAATAGGCTACTCATTTTGAAGAAGGGATATGGTGGGATGGTGATGAAAATAATTTTATTAAGAGGGAATATTAATCATGGAAAGTTTATCATGATATAATTTTGAGATCTTGAGGGAAATTGGGTCATTTAGGGAGTCTTGGAGAGGAGGGAAAGAGGAATTCCTAAGGACTTCTATATTATACTCCTTCCAATTGGACACTACCTCATCAAATTCTGAAACCTCCTTATCCTCATGGAAAAATTAAGCTTGAATATGAGTGGTGAAGAAAAGGGACTATAATAAGGTTTAGTCTCATGAATAGTCTCTTGAATAGGCTCTTGAATCCAACTAGGAAGCTCCCTTGGCACACACTAGGCATGGTTAAAAACTTCATGAGAATAAGGAACACAAGAACCTTTTGTATAAAAGTGGTTCAACTCAATTTTATACCTCTCTCAAGCCTTCATATTCTCCATTACAAAAATACACAACTCATTTATCTCTTCTAGATCATTGGACACATTTTGAAATAGACCATTTACTTCTTCATACTCAGATTTTGAACAAAATTTTATTTCATATGCTAGTATTTTGAGCTCTATTTCATCCATTATTTCTTGGAGACAAGGGTGCTCATATGTAACATCATAGAGATATGAGAAAGGTGAAATCTCTTGAGACTGATATGGCTCATAAGGAAGGTAAGAGTCATGCTCTTGATAATAAGGATCATGAGAAAGTTGATAAGTTTCAACATAAATTTTATAATACTCCTTATAATTTTGATTAGGATCATAAAAATTCTCATAGGTATCATGAAAAGGTTGGTGTGATTCATCATAGGGTTGATAAGGAAATATAGCATAGGAATTGTCTTCACACATAGCCATCAAAACTCATTCATGATAATGCAAAAAAAAAAAAAAAAACTTACTTAGAAACTATTCCTAGACTATTAGAAGCAATTTATTGATCTTGTAATCACCAAATACTTCATGAAGAACATTGCTACAACTTTAATTTCATTAATACCATCTCTAATGTGTACAACTAGGCATGCCAAAGACTATTGTCAATCAAGAGTGTGCCCTTGTGAGAAAGTGTGAAATTCCTCACTCTTGTTGGAACATGGAATCTCTTCAAAGTGTGTGTGAATTTATAAGGGAGAGAATCTATATAGAGGGCTGGTTCCCTTGGTGCTCTCACTAAAACTTACTTTTAAACTACCACTTATTGATTCTGACAAGTAAAAGGGTACAAAAGATAATGAAAATGGATGAAAATTAATGAAACATGAAATGAAAGGTGATGCACCAAATGTTTTGTGAAATAAAATGCTTAAAATGACACTTATATGAAAGATAAAAATCTTACACACACATTCACTCTACCCATGTAAGATTTAAACATCTATATTTCACAATAAGGACCTTCCAAACTCAACTCATACAAAGAAGGACTAAACTCACATCTAATATATGAACTTAAACTTGATTTGGAAACTTATAGTGACCTTTATAAAATCAAAAATCTCTCATGAAATTAAAAAACTAGACTATAACCAAGTAAAATAAGTATTTCACTAAGTATATCAATGGCAAGCACATACACTTCACTAGAAAAGACCTAAAAATGGAGGAATTTTGCTTCTTATTACTCTCAAAAAATGAATAAATTTTTTGAAAGAATTTTAGGCAAAATAACAATATAATATAGTCTTTTTAAATTTTGGAAAAAATAATATATATAGTAAATAAATGCTTGGAGATAAAGCAACCCCAAAGTAGGGGACCTCAAACTTAGTCAAATGGCTCCTCCAAAAGTGCTACATCACATTTTTAGCTTATTAAACATTGGACCTCTTTAAAGTGTCATGTAAAATTATTTATAATATTTTTATGGGTCTTAGAATACTCATCATTATGTTTGGTTAAGATTAGAGCACTTGGAGAATGCATATATTCTTGCACCAAACCTTATATTTTAGCCTTCTTGTCTCCCTTGATGAAAAAGTATATTCCATGGATATAAGACTAAATTTCTTTTAAATTATTTTAATTTAACCCTTATCTATACTAATTAATTATTATGAAACACTTTTCAAGATTTGGTTATAAGACTCCTTCAACAAATTGACTTTGTCTTCCACAGGTACATTTGGAGAGGAAGAGTGCTATTTGCATTTATTAGAAACCTTTTCCAAATCCTCATTTTATTATAAATATTAATTTACCTCTTCATAAATTTAATCTGTCATTTCATATCCTTAATTAACTTTCCAAGTCTTTGTAATAGGCTATATTCACCTATTTAGCCTTCAAACTCTTCAAAGGGCTCATATTTTCACCAAGGCATAGAAGGAAAAGGAGTTTTATTAAAATTTGCATTATTACATAATATATCCAAGATGGAAGTATTATAAAGGGAATACCATACTAGGTTTAAAGTAGTTTTAGGCATCAAACACTTAGTAAGATAGGGAATAACACCAAAAACATGCATTTCTCATTTATTCCTTGTGGCCCTATTTTCCTAAAAAGCTCCTTATTTGGGAGAAATTAGAAGTGAAAATTCAAAAAAAAAAAAATTATAGGTACCCTTTATCCTCTTACATCTCTATACAATTTGTGTTGAACCAAATCCAAGTGAAAGTGCATTGTCTAGCCAAAAAACTTGCCATATTAGGCCTAATTAGCCCTTTTAGGCCTAGAAGTGAAAACTTGTTGTTGGGAGCTCACACATGGGTGAAACCTTAAAAAAGTGTTTTATTAAGTTTTATAATACCTTAACCATGATCCATGTCAATTTTTTTTGGTCTATAACCACCTAGAAGTACCAAAACCTTGAAATGGCCTTTGGAGGGCATTTTCTGACTAGCCCAAAAGAATGAAATAGTTTGGGCACATTTGGATAGATTTTTTTGAATCTTTGAGTTTTATCAGATAAAAAAAGACCTAATTTCCTTTTAAATAAATTTTAATCCTTATATACTCCTTATAACACTCATTTTATCTCAAAAACATCAAAAAATACCATTTTTGTACAAATCCATTCAAGTGAAGGAAAAGACCTTAAATCAACTAAACAAGCTTAAGACCTATTAACCATGGATTTTCAAGTACTATTCAGGACCAATTACTGAATCACAAGACAAAATGGCATGGTATGCAAAGTTTTGAATTGTAGGGGTAACAATTTGACCTATGGGGTCAAAATTGTCAATATTTTGGTGACTCAATTGGGAAGCATGCCTACTATGCTTGAGAAATAGACCATATACATGAAATTTGGACTCATAAAACAATGAAAAATATGATCCATGACTAAAATTAGAACTTTTTATTTGAAATAAGATAACTCCTTCTGCCAAAACAAGAAGGGAAACACACAAGATAGGAAAACTAACTAAAGAAAGCAAATGTGCAAACAAAGCACTTATTTTAGACAAAACAAAAATAAACTAAACTAAATAACCATGAAAAAACATTATACACCTAGATAAAAATGGAAATTTATAAACTCACTCATTCCAAGAGATGATACAAGTTTCAAATTAGGATGTTTATTAAACATAACCTTTAATGAGGCACTCTTCTTGCCTACCAACTTTCTTAGCATCTCCTCAAATGAGTCATCAAAAACAAACCAATCACAAAAAAAGACAAAATCATCAATTAATTTTGGATCCTTTTCATATTTTTTGTCATCTACAACCTTGTCCAATAATACCTTATCTATGCATTGCCTTTGAATTACCTCATCCTTCTTACCTACAAGTTCATCAAGCTCTTAAAGGAGCTTTGAATATACAACCCAAGCTGTATCATGATCTTGAATAGGTGACTCATGATCAAATTTATCATAAAAATTATCTCTAATGGGAAACATACCCCTACAAACTTATTCAATCACTTGTAAAGATTCAAGGTACAACTACCAATCATCCTTTTATTTCTCATTTTGATCAATCTGAATAAGATCATTTTGAAGCATTATCTTCACACTCTCCATGACTAAAAAGTCCTTAAAAAATCCATGGTTAATAGGTCTTAAGGTTTTTTAGGTGATTTAAGATCTTTTCCTTCACTTTTATAGATTTGTACCAATGACAAACTCCTCCTCATACATACTTGAAGCATTATCTTCACACTCTCTAAGAATTTGGCTTGCAGTTACAACCTCTTTCTCTATCTTCCATGGAACAAGCTCCTCATTTTGAAGAAGGGATATGATGGGAAGTTGATGAAATTAATTTTATTAAGAGGGAATATGAAGCATGGAAAGTTTATCATGATATAATTTTGGGATCTTGAGCGTAATTGAGTCATTTAGGGAGTCTTGGAGAGGAGGGAAAGAGAAGTTCATAAAGACTTATATATTATGTTCCTTCCACTTGACCATTAGCTCATAAAATTTTGAAACCTCCTTTTCCTCATGGACAACTTGAGCTTGAGAGATGAGTGGTGAAGAAAGGGGACTATAAGAAGGTTTAGTCTCTTGAATAGGCTCTTGATAATAAAACTTCATGAGAATAAGGAACACACGAACCATTTGTAGACAAGTGGTTTAAATCAATTTTCTACCTCTCTTAAGCCTCCATCTTTTCCAATAAAAAAATACAAAACTCATTTATCTCTTTTGAATAATTTGACGTATTTTTAAATAGACCTTTTACTTCTTCATAATTAGAGTTTGAACAAACTTTTCTTGTATATGCTAGTATTTTGATCTCTATTTCATCCATTATTTATTGGAGACAAGGATGCTCATATGTAACATCATAGACATATGGGAAAGGTGGAATCTGATCTTGAGACTGATATGGCTCACAAGGAAGGTAAGAATCATGCTCTTGATAATAAAGATCATGAGAAACTTGATAAGGCTCAACATATCTTTGATAATACTTATGCTAAGGTTTATTAGGGTCATAAAAAGGCTCATAGGTATCATTAAAATGCTGGTATAATTCATCATTGGGTTGATAAGGAAACATAGCATAGGAATTCTCTTCATACACAACCATCAAAACTCATTCATAATAATGCAAAAAAAAAAAAACTCACTTAGAAATTATGCCTAGACTATTAGAATCAATTTATTGAGCTTGTAATCACCAAATAACTCATGAATAACATTGTTACAACTATAATTTCATCAATACCATCTCTAATGTGTCCCACTGAGCATGCTAAAGACTGGTGTTAATTAGGAATGTGCCCTTGTTAGAAAGTGTGCAATTCTTCACTCCTTTTGGAACATGGAATCTCTCCAAAGTGTGTGTGAATTTATAAGGGAGATAATATCTAGAGAGGGCTGGTTCCCTTGGTTCTCTCACTAAAATTTACTTTTAAACTACTACTTATTGATTCTGACAAGTAAAAAGGTGCAAAGGACAATGAAAATGGATGAAATTGAATGAAACTTAATGAAAACTGAAATAGAAGGTGATGCACAATTTTTTTTTTGAAATACAATTATTTCAATGACATGTTAAATATAAAAATCTTACACACACATTTGCTACACCCAAGTAAGATTTATACATCAATGTTTCACAATAAGGACCTTAAAAACTCAACTCATATAAAGGACTGAACTCACATATAATAGATGAGATTAAACTTTATTTTGACACTTATAATGACTTGTATAACATCAAAAATCTCTCATTAAGGTAAAAAAACTAGACTATAACCAAGGAAAATAAGTATTTCACTAAGTTATATCAATGGCAAACACGCACACTTCACTAGAAAAGACCTAAAAATGGAGGAATTTTGCTTCTTATTGCTCTCAAAAAGTGAATAAAATTTTTGGAATACTTTTAGGTACAATCCAAATATCAAAAAATATTTTTACATTTTGGAAAAAATAATATATATAACAAAGAAATACTTAGAGATAAAGCAACCCCAAAGTAGGGGACCTCAAACTTGGTCAAATAGCTCTTCCAAAAGTGCTACATCGCATTTTTAGCTTCTCAAATATTGGACCTCCATAAATTGGCTTGTAAAATAAGTTATATAATTTTTATGGGTCTTAGTATACTCATCATTATGTTTGTTCAAGCTTAGAGCACTTGGAGAATGGTTATATTCTTGCACCAACCCTTAGATTTTAGCCTTCTTATCGCCCTTGATGAAAAAGTCTCTTCCATGGATGTAGGACTTAAATTCATTGAAATTATTTTATTTTTACCAATACATATACTAATTAATGATTATAAAACACTTGGCAAGATTTTTTTATAAGACTCCTTCAACAAATTGACTTTGTCTTGCATATGTGCATTTGGAGAGGAAGAGTCCTATTTGCAATTGTTGGAGACCTTTTCTAAAGACTAATTTTATTATAAATATTAATTTAAATCTTCATACCTTTAATATTTCATTCTATATACTTAATAAAATTTCCATGTCTTTGTAATAGGTTATATGCACCTATTTAGCCTTTAAACTCTTTAATGGGCTCATTTTTTCACCAAGGCATAAAAGGAAAAGGAGGATTTTTATTCAAATTTGCATCAATATAGAATGTATCCACCATGGAAGTATTATAAATGGCATAAAATTCCTATTTCAAGGAAATTTTATACATCAAACACTCAGCAAGACCTGGAACAACACCAAAAACATGCATTTCCCATGTATTCCTTGTAGACCTATTTTCCTAAAAAGCTCATTGTATGGGAGAAAATAGAAGTGGAAATTTAAATAAAAAGAATTTTTATAGGTAATAATTATCCTCTTACATCTCCATGCAAATTTATTTATATCCAAATCCAAGTGGAAGTGCATTTAATAGATTAAAAACTTGCCAAATTAGGCCTAATTAGCCCTTTTAGGCCTACAAGTGAAAACTTGATGCTGGGAGCTCACACATGGGTGAAACCTTCAAAAAGAATTTTATTAACTTTTTTAATACCATCACCATGATACATGTCAATTTTTTTTCATGTAACCACTTATAAGTAACAAAAAAATGAAATGGACTTTGGAAGGCTTGTCTTTTGAAGGTATTTTTTGACTAGCCCAAAAAAATGAAATGGTTTGGGTAATTTTGGATGTATTTTTTTAGATTTTTGAGTTTTATAAGGTAAAAAAAGTTCTCATATTCCTTTTCCATCAATTTTCATCCTTCTATACTCCTTATAACATTCATTTTAGCTCAAAACATCAAAAAGTACCATTTTTGTATAAAACCATACAAGTCAATGAAAAGACCTTAAATCACCGAAAAAAATCAAGACATATTAAACATGTATTTTTTAAGGAATTTTAAATACCAATTACTTAATCACAATAAAAAATGGGATGGTATTCAAGGTTTTGAATAGTGGGGGTGACAATTTGACATGTGGGATCAAAATTGTCAATAGTAAGAGAGGAAGACCAATATAAGATTTCCTTCACCAAGACATGTGCATATATGATGATCAAGTGACAAGGATTTTGGAGTAATTCCATGATGGGCTTGTAGGAGGTCATTTTTATCCAAGGAATATAATAATAAAAGTGATGAGATTTGGTTACTACTGGCCCAACCTCTTCAATGATACCTATGAATGGGTGAGAAAGTGTCAAAAGTGCACTCTTTTTATAGGTAAGCAAATATTGGTAGCCCTTCCTTTAAAACTAATTTAGGTAGATCAACCCTTCATACAATGGGGTTTGAAATTCATAGGAATGATCAAACCACCTTCTAGTCGAGGATACAAATGGGTAATCACTATTATTGACTACTTCACCAAGTGGGTGAAAGTAATTTCCCTTAAATAGGCTAATGAAATAGGAGTGTTGGACTTCTATGACATCATAGTAACAAGGTTTGGTGTACCAATAACAATAATTTTAGATAATACCTTAGCATTTATTGGTATGAGAATAAGTGAATGGGAACTATAACTAGGAATCAACCTTAGTACATACTCTAATTACTATCCCCATGGCAATGGACTTGTATAATCCATGAACAAAAACTTGATAAGGATTATTAAGATGACTATGGAAGAAATTAGAGAGTGTGGCACACAAAGCTAAGGACAACCTTATGGGTTGATAGAGTGACTCCCAAAGTTGCCATTAGAATTCACCATATGTCCTTGTATATGGAAGGGAGACCAAATTGCCCATATATCTTGAGTTACCTACCTTGGATTTATACCATTAGCTTTAGTTTATGGAGAGTGAACCTATGAGTATGAGGATGTCAAAGCTCATGGAGCTTCAAAAAACCAAGGACCTTGTAATGAAGAAAGACTTTGACAAAAGAGCCATAGTAAGAGAATTCAAATAATGTGATCTAGTCCTGAAGTGGAATTCAAATAAGACCAAGCTAGGAAACCATACCAATTTTTATAGCTTATGGAGTGGTCATTCTTTGATCCATGGATGTAAAAAACATAATGCTTTTTATCATGCTCAACTAGATGGAGAGGTATTACCCATCCTAGTCAATGGCATTCATTTAAATATTTTATATTAGAAGATTTTACATACATTATATATATTAGATTAAATTTTAATGTTTTCCTTTAAGTGCACTAAGCACATTCTTTTTAGTTGTGTGTTTCCCTTCCATAAGTGCCTTGGACACAGTTATTGTTTTTTTTTATTTTGGTCCTTGTTATTTTAAGAGGATATTTTATTAAAAGGCGTAGAATTATATAATTTTCATGATTAGTAGTGGAATAAATAATTATGACTCTATATGCCCAATGGATCAGAGAAGGCAACTAATCTATTGCATAGTAGGCATGCAATCCTAGGATGTCACTATATATATGTTGGCCATATTTGGTTTACATACAAAACCTTACCTAAATGGATCAATATTCTATAAGTCATAGTGTAGAGTGATATAATGAGTAAGGTACTTGTTTATTGAGTGATCCAATAGTGTAAGGAGAAAACCACATGCCACTTGCAATATTTTAAAACACTTTAAGCAAGCTTAAAGTGTAATTTGATGATTTTTAGGAAGCAGGTCTAGAAATAGGTCTATAATTACAAGTGAAAGGATCCAGTAGGTTTTCATGGTGTTCATGTAATTTAGGGGGGAATTAATTAGGATTACATAAGGCCATAAAGTATTTTTATATCCTTGATGGGTCCAAACATGATTCACACATGACTAGAGAAGCAGACTATCATAGCACGTCATGTAGGAAGGAACATGTCAGTTGGGTTGTACATTTTATAAATATACTTAAGAGGCCTCTCAAAACCAAAGGATCACATAAAAATTATGTATTTTTTTCCAAATTCATTCCCTATAAATTTGGTGTCTTGATTTATTTTTTATCTCAAGATATAAGCCTTCAAAGTTAAACTAGCATAGTGGGACATGTGCAAGGATGTCAAATTAAAACCATGAGAAGTAGCCATTTAAATTAAAACATCTTCAAAGGATCCTAAGAGTGAACATGTTCTACCAAGTATCAAAATTTTTTTGTATCAAATCAATATTAATGGCACATGGATAATAGCTTGAGTTGGTGTGACCATCTAGATCAATAGTACAAGTTAAATCATGTAATCAAAGATTAATAGCAAGAGAAAAGTCAATAAATCAAAGGATCTTGAGAAATAATGTGGAGTTGATAAATGGCATGATTATGGTGAATTAAAGGATTAATAGTGCATTTTTGATCAAAAATATCAAATATTAATGACATGTATTTGATCATAGATAAAGATCAAATGGTGTAAATAAATTCAAGTGGTCAACGATCTTAGATTACATATGAGTGCACCAAATGGAATAAAAGTGTTAGCTAGATGGGAATATAACTATAGGGTACACAAGAATCATGTGGAATAGATAAGTGTCATGATCTGGGAATCTTGGATCAAGGATTAATGGTCGGAGATGAAAGTCAAGTCCAGAAGACTCTAAATGAAGATTGATAAAGCATATTTGATCTTGTTTCCAAGAGTACATGAGACGAGGAAACATGTATAAAGTAGAAGTGATCATGTTTTAAAATATGATAAAAATCATGACAAAGATTCCATATAGGTAGACACATTTGATTTGATGATTTCATAAACCAGATAGGTAAATGCATAGAGTTAAGATCCAAACACAATCTAGGTTGAGTTAGAATAGATATTTCAAAAGGGTGCCATTATAGCTTAGTTTTGACCTCTAGTTTGAAGATTTAAAACATACATGCCCAATTTTTAAGGAATAAAATAGGTCTATTTAGGCCTAATAGAGATAAAAAAAAATGGGTTACTATCTATCAAAAAATATAAAGCAACCTAATGGGTTATTCATTGAGGTCATGACTATAGGAAAACCAATAAATGGGATTGGTTTTCATCCATAGTAGACTTAAGTTTAGGTTTTGGAGTAGAGGTAGATATAAATGAGATATGGAGTAGTGTCTTATCTTTTGACATAATCATATCCTCAACAAATAGGTAGCTATAGCCATCGAAAGTAGATATAGTCATGGCTCTATCAGATCCATGGATATGAAGATTTTATGATTATAATGAAGACTAAGTGGAAGGTGGAATAGAGTTCAAAGAGAAAGATTTGGTGTTTTAAGATTGCAATTGGAGAATTCAATTATTTTAGAGCCTTAAGGATCTCTCCTCCTTGGAAGGATCATGACTCATCATCTTCAAAATAGATTCTTGTCTTCTAGTGTATTTCTCGGCCAATGAGAGGGTTTGAAGGCTATTAAGACAAATGAAGGTTATTTTGTTGATGGAGGACTAGTCCTGATTTGATAAAAATATGGATGAGAATTCATGAAGTGAGGTGGCATCTCATTTATTAATTCTAATTGTGTTTTTCTCCTTTCTCTTCCTCTTTCTCATATATCTCCCATTTTCTTCCCTATTAGAGGCTCTCTCTAATTATCGACTCTCACAAGGATTATCTAGTTTTTGAAGAGAAATAATTTAAAAATGTTTGGGAAGTAGTGGATACTAAATTCATTCCTTGTATGGAATTCTTAATTCAAATTCATCCAAAAAAATTAACTTGTGCCTACAACCACTCAGGCAAAAAAAAATCAGTCAAACACTTCTATTAGCCAAGTGGTGTTTGATGAAAGCATAGATAGCGAGATTATAATAATGTATGCAGATAAATATTGTACCAAAAAAATGTTTTCAATTAGGATTTTCATTTTATATGTTAAAATTTTTAAGGTTAAAATTTATTGATTCCACCATAATAGACAAGAGGCAACATGTCTTAGATGACCTTTCTACTGGTTTGTTTAAGAAAAATAAAAGCAAAACTACCCTTGATTTTTAGGGTATAAAGATTTATTTGTAAACTTGGATTAAAATATATGGATTAAAGAGAAGTATCTTTTTTTAAAGTCAAAATTGTCACAAAAAGGGAAACAAAATTCATTCCATGTAGGGAGGTTTCAACAAAAGCCATAAAAAAAAACAATGGTAGCTAAAGATTTGTTGGAAAATTGGTGGATGATTTTGTAGATGTTTCTCCATGAATAACATGCTAGGTAGATATATATGACTCACAATAAAATGTTAAACATCTTCTAGCATATTTCACTCAAGAATTTATGAGGCACCACATCAATGCACAACTAGCATGTATAGAATATGAGCCAATATCCCAACCAAAATTCAATAACATGTGGAGAACTAATTTTCATTATGTGACCATTGCCAAGTCTAATGACTTCACTAGGTTCAAAACATGCATCTTTTTGATTCAACACAAATTCTTTGGGTCCATCTCTATAGATTATAAATATTGTATCGATCAAGAATTCATGATGCACTCATATTATATACTTTTTGAAAGACAAATGCATTACACACATAAAGGAATATTAGAGAAATATATTTAATAATGACTTAGTGTCATTCATGACAAGGGAAAACATCAACAATCATTTGTGATAAGGATAATGACAAAAATCAAATCAATAACCAACAAAATAGTAGAGTTGTCAATGGTAGGGATTATAACACATGGTCATGTAAGTTATGCAAGATGTTAAATAAAATTTTATCAAAACAATGGGTAGATTGCCTCATAGGAAATTCTATATTAAATTCACCAAAGATTTCCAATTTTTGATACAACATGACCCAACAAAAATAGTTATCCTAGGAAAACATAATTCTTCTACAAAAAGATAACTGAACTGGTGCAACTCTTCTTTGATAGAGTTAGGGAAAACTATTGATGAAATTTATATTGAAATAGATGGAATGAGATAACATCTAAAAAAACCCTTGGGACTTCAGAGAGAAAACCACTATCTCAAACACAAGAGTTGTCCCCACTAGTAATTTCTACTGATAGGATACAAGGAAAAATCCTTACAACCAACACTAGATTAGTAAAACTTAATAAAGGATAAAATAAGCAAATAGTTTTTCTTTAATAATCCACTAGAATCATCAATAATGTAAAATAAGTCTTATCTAATAAAAAATTGGATATTTAAATAGAATCCAATGAGCTAATCATCTGAAGCAAGAACTAAATCAACTAATCTTAGAAAATACAAAAAATAATGACATCTTCAAGAAAATATAAATTGATGTAGCAAACATCTTAAGTATCATCAATGGAAAAAATTTACAAACAAGAAAAATAGACACTAAAATAACCTAGTTAGATAAAATTATCATCAAAATAAATGAGGATAAAAAATCTAACACAAGAAAGTTAGAGGGAAGGATCCAAGAGCTCCAAGGAAAGGTTGATGTTTCACTAGGATTGTCCTTGTTAATCTTAACTCAGATCCATGATTTATAAGATATAACCAAAAGGCCACTAAAACCAAAACCCATAAGTTTATTAAAGGCTAGATGAAGTTCCTATCTTCCAAAAATATTTCCACTAAAATAGCCTACCATAGAGGAAATTGTTTAACATGTTAAACAAATCTGACAATTAAGATTAACTCAAAATATTAAGAGATATGTAATTGAATTGGTCATTGAATATTTTTATAGGACATACAAATGATTGAAAAGGTTGAATAAAAATACTATGATCTTTAGGGAACTCCTAGAATTATCCAAAAAAATCAAGGTCAAGAAGTTATCAAAGAAACCTTTATAGGAGCTAGCCCATACTTTAATAAACAAAATGAATTAGATTGTAACATTGATAGGCTAGTAATCCCAAAGACACTTAGTCTTGAGTATGCTTCATAGGATTGAATTGAGTCCCTACTTGCCAACCCTAAGGGTATACAAGAGGAAAAGGTTGTACTTACTGGTACACTTAGATGGTTAGAAGAAGCATACTCCTCTAACATTGAGTCATCCATAGGACAAATAGAAACCCCTAGGATTAGGGATAAATTCACATGAGGTAATCAAAATACTATTTATTAAATATACTAATACATACAAACTCTCCAAGGAAGACAACTAGATGACTTAACATAAGTCCCTATGATTTCATATTCTTTAAATATTGATGGATGGTATTGGGTTGGCAATGATGTATGGTATAGAATCCAAAGTATTACAGAAATATCACATGGTTGGACATAAACACATAACCTCCTATTTTAAAAAATTTGGAGAGGTTGGGGTGGAACTTATTATTGCCAATCTTGACATTGGAGTAAAAGGATGGTGGCTATCCTTGATAGAAGAACAATGAGACATAGTTGGTATCTCTATTTTTTATTTTGTCGATGCACTAATTAGAGAATATGATAGAGATATGAAAAATACAAATGCAATAGAATATAATAGGCTCTGCATAATGAAGCTCCATAACATGAAATATTGGGATAAATTCAAACATGACTTTGTTCTCCTTGTAAGAAAAACCAAACAAATCCAAAAAAATTAAACAAAACATTTATTCATTAATTTTATCCCAAGTGAAATAGTAGATGGATCCTTGGCCTATATAGAGACAAAGAAAGAGGCCACCAATGGAGAAATATCTTATATATAAAAAATGACTCTAAGATAAATAATACAACCTATAGAAGAATATCTCTATACACAGTGTAAGGTTAAGGCAGTTACATCTTTGCTTAAGAAGTAGTTAAAATCTATAGACAAAATTGTTTATAAAAATAGTGGATTTGGCCCTCAAAGCTATTATGGTTGTCAGAAAATAGAATTTTCTTTCCATAAATTGAAAAATTCCAAAAAAATTGAAACCATGTGATAAGCCAAGCCATAATCAAAGGTTTTCAACATGAAAAACTTATGTCAAACCTTGAAAGAACATTTTGGGAAAAAGAAAAATTAAATGCTACATTTATGGGCAACATGGTCATATAGATCTTAAATGTCCTAATAATAAAAAATAACCTAAAAAGGTTAAAAATATCAAAGTTATACTTCCTAATGAATAAATTTAAATAGTATCATAATTTAGTTCAAACATCGACATTTATTTCATCCCAAATGAACATTATATCTCTTCTAGTGATTATGAAAGACATGTTAATAAGTTTGAATAATTTTCATCCCTTGAGGATTATGACATAAAAATATTTTATTGCAATATGATCACAATTCTTGATTTAGAATCTCAGGTCTAAAAAATTGAAACCTTTCTCCAAACTAAAAATCTCCCCCTAGATCTCATACCCTCACTACAAGATGAGCTTGCTCACCTACACAACCAACATGGCAAAGGAAAATGAAAACTCAAATCCATAGAATTTCATGGAAACCACTTTCAATATTCTAAGAAAGAGTGGGAAATAAATCAAAGATAAAAAACCACAAATCCTAGTACAAAGAGCCTTATTAAAATTCAAAAGCCTCCCAATGAAGTACTAAAGGCCATAAAATCAAAATTGGACTCTGCATCCTAGGATCTAGAGTAACTAATTAATTATTCTAAGAAACTAGAAGAAGATGACTATGGTGATACAAAATGTTTCTATTTATGAGAACCTAAAGAAATAATAATCTAAGTCAATATATTAAATCCAAATGTTAAGCTTATAGCTCGAGGCTACTTGATAGACACTAGAGAAAATATGAGCATTACAAAGTACAGTGTTATTCTAGACTATATATGGGAAGATTCATCTATTGGCTTTATATTTGTAAATGTTTTAAGAACAACCATCAATAAAGTTTTCCCTAGAGTAATCATAGAAGTTAGTGAAACAAAGACAATTGTCAAATTATGTTTTTTGATGTTCACAATGTTGGTATGATTCTAGGAATGGATTTCCTAAACCAATTCATGTCATATATTGTATATGATAAATACCTATCATTCTCTTTATTTGGGAAAAAATACCAAATACCAAGAAAATCCTAGGCAACTATTAGAGTGATAAGAAAACAACAAGATAACAAAAAGGAGATGAAGATTTACATGACTATCTAGTATTTTAATAAAATAAAAGGTATCTTGGGCTCTACAACTCAAAGGATTAACTTTTTTGTTACAATGACCCAATAAAGTTTTGGGACAAACGTAAATACACTATATTCTTAGAACTCAAACCAAGGATAGATCACACTAAAGGAATTAATTCAAATAGTATTCCTTTCTCCCCATAAGTTAAGATTGGAGAAGATGTAATTAAAGATCTCTTAATAAAAGAATTAATTAAAAAAATCATAGTGAGTGGATATCCCCAACCTTCTATGTAAATAAGCATTATGACCAAAAAAGAGGAAATATGAGATAGGTAATCAACTATAAAATATTTAATGCTTGGCTTGTACCTATTAGACATCCAATTCCTAACAAAACAATCCTCATCAATAAATTAAAAGAATTTTTCATCTTTTCAAATTTTGATTTCAAAAGTAGGATTTAGAAAATGATAATAGATCCTAAAGATACATATAAATTTTCTTTTGTCTTACCTATCCTAGACGTCATTATGAATGGAAAGTTATGCCCTTTGGCCTAAAAAATGCCCCATCAAATTTCAAAAATAAATGGATAATATATTTAGGAATGCTAAACATTTTTTTGAATATAATATAGCGTACTTGTCATGTCTATTGATTTAAATAGTCACCTTAAACACCTCAACAAATTTGTAGAGTTATGTTTTTAGAATGGTCTGGTATTATCTAAAAATAAAATAGAGATTGGGAAAATAGACATTGAATTTCTAGGCTTAAACATATTCAAAAACAAGATTGCATTATAGCCTCATATCCTTGGAAAATCTTCTCGATCAAATTAAAGATAAGACTTAGTTAAAAATATTCGTAAGATCCCTAAATTATTGTTCTCCATTTTACCAAGTGCAAGGTAAAGACAAAAAATTCTTGAAATAGAGACTAAAGAAAGAATCAAAACCATGGAAAATTAAAATAACTAAAGACGTTAGAAGATTCAAATAAAATGTCAAAACATTTCCCAATCTTAAACTCCCATAGGATGGTTTGATGATATTAGAAACAGATGCCTCTGATAAAGCAAATGGTGGAGTTCTATTTAAAAAAATAGAAAATTAGAAAGATGAGGTTTGTTACTACTATAATGGGACCTAAAACCAAACTCAGAAACATTATCATTCTACAAAGAAAAACCTATTGGCTACAAAACTCTACATGTACAATCTAAGAATTTTTATTCTCCCTAAAAAGTTCTTATTTAGAAGTGACTTATTAAAATTTGAATCCATAATTAAAAATCTATGTGTTTAACAAGTTATAAATCAAATTATGACTATATGGGATCTATGGTTCTCTAATTTTGAGTTTGATGTGCAGTACAAGCAAAGATTGAAAAATTGTCTAGTTGATCTCATGTCTCAAGAAGGTTTTGAATGGTACTATCATAGGTTTTGTGCTAACCACATTTTTATGTTTTAGAGAAATAAAATATCCTATACCTTCAATTATGATGCTATACCAAAAAATCTCTCTCTAAAATAAAAGAAGATGGAGAATTGGCTCCTTGTACTAGTTGAATTGAGAATAAGGGAAAATATACCTAACATTGCTATCAAAACAATTCTATCAAAATATTTATTTGATAATGACTATAAGTCTCATCTCGAATTAGAAAGTATATTTTATACCAAGAACTTTGAAATGAATCATAATAATGTTAATATCTCTAATGAATAGTTGACTCTCAAAGAATTCAGACTCATAAAGACTAAAGCCATCTTTCATGGTGAAATGTGAATCAGATTTAGCACTAGTTGGCTAACCATAAATTTCCATGATAAACCAGTGGGAATGCCATAGAAATAATTGGAGGATATTATTTGGGATAAATTTTTAGAAACATATGTCCTGAGCATAAATAGTCCTCAGTTCTATATTCTTGTTATCCATGAAAATTTAATTTTATATGGTGATTATGTACTATTTAAATTTTCCTCAAATCATCTATATGATAAAATGGAATTCATGTATTATTTTAGTATCTATAAATATAACCATGAAACCAATAAACTCAAATACGATTTCAAAATAAAGTTTTTTGAACTCCTCAAAGGTGCTAAAATAAAACTCACTAATGAATTCCTAGAAGAAAATACTGATCACCCTGATAAAGTATAAAGGCTTATCCAAGAAATTTTAGTAAAGACCCATTATTATTGGGATGAATATGCCCATAACACCTATAGAATAGGACTTAACTAAAATGACATTAGTATCAACATGTCCATAGAAAGCCCCTATGGGAGCTACTAAAAAGGAAGTATGGATGGACCCTATAGTGTTTTCTCTACCAATAAATGTTAGAGACATCCCATATGATGATAAGTATGGAGGTTTTTTTGTTGTCCCTTGATATGGAAATGCATATGATCTAACTGTGAAAGGAAATCCTACAATGGGATCTAGTTGTATCCAGTCATTTGGCCTATGGCAAGGCCTTTTATTTTCATCTATTACGGTGGGCATGTCCCTTAACATCTACATCTTATCATAAACAAATCTAGGTTAGGAAAGAACATGTGTCCATATTGTTCCATGATTCAAGTGGGGAATTTCAATAAAGTGAGAAGTGACTCATGTGGTGGAGGTGGCATGTTTACCATTAACTTAATTTTTGACTTTAGGTACCCTATAAGTAGTACACTTTTATGATCACATGACCAAGGTATCTATTTTATGTTTTATCACCTAGCTAGATGGGGCTATCATCTAACCTTTTGGTAATCAAGTTTTATGGTCTCTTTTTACCTATCACCCCTTTTCCAATAAAAGGCCTTCCAAAAATATTATAAATTTAAGGAAGAACTTCATTTGGGGGTATCAAAAAAAGAAGGGATATAATTAGCTACTAAGCTCTTGTGTTTAGTCATAGATTATTAGGCTTTATATTAGGTTGTTTTAATTTAGTAAGTAACCTTGTCCAAGGATACCTCTTGTAGAGACACCTTATAGATTAAGTATTACTTCTAGGTCAAATCTATGTTATGTGCTAGTAAAATTGATCATGATGAATCAACATGATTGTAACTAGGTAGTGGTGTAATTATGTTGGACTTTTTTTTTGTAAATTGGTATTAAATTCAAAACCACTAGGGAACAAGTTAACATAAGTCAAGTGAATTTTAAAATACTATCCATACCAAAATAATGGGTGAAAATTAATAAAAATGTGTCTATAAGACTCTTAAGAAAAATACCAAATATACTCCCAAGTTTACTCCCTTCCAGTCAAATATGACCAAAGAAGATGTGAAATCACTTTGATTGAAGAAGATGAAGCTAAAGAATAAAAGGTTTCTAGACAATTAGGAGAAATCTCAAGAAATCCAAAACTAAAATGATCACAATATATGAGAAAACCCTTGATATCACTAATTTAGAGGCTCTAAAGATTATAATATTCCCTAGTTTGGAATTTTTTCTTAAAAAAATTCATATAATAGACTCAACTTAAATCTAACTTAGGAATTTCATAATCAAAATCTAAAGACTTAATAGAGATATATTGACTCAAATCATGATTGTCTTCACTATTTTTAATTTTTAATTTTTGCATTAAGTCTGAAAATGGAACAAAATATTGACTTACATACCTACAAGCTTGACACAAGTAAAATGTGGTAAAACATGTACTATTTGATTTGGGTTTGAAGTTATAGGACTTGTGTGGGGTATAAAAGGATATAAATAAAGCTTCCATTAACTAGATTTCATTTAAATGAGAAATAATATGCATATGGTTGTGTATGATCAAATCCTAAAAGTACACCTATAGCCAAAGGGTAATTTGGCATAAATATGAAGAAAAAGAACATTTTTTAGCTTGATCAAAAACTTTGAATGTGGTTTAAAGTGTGAGAGGACCTAAAAGAGATAGTGAGATTGTTTAGACCTCCAAAGAAAGAATATATCACTCAAGAAGAAACATTCTTGAGTCTAAACAAAAGACAGGCCTAATGGAGACCTACATGTTTATTTTCAAGAATGTGAAGAAAACATGAAATATTTGTATTGATATTATGGTTAGATCAAAAATATAGGTGTAGGAGTCTTGACATAGGTTTCCATAGTGATTATAACATTTTAAATGAGAAGTAAACATCTATAAGTAGACATATCACTCAAAACCTTCCTAAAAACTTCTAAGAGCTCAAGAAGTCATGATCTTCTGCTTAGAACTTATAGGTGATTTTGCATGGATTAAAATCAATGTCATATAATCTCATAGATTTATCTTATTCAAAATTAGTGGCATTAGTTCATAAATTGAGGCCATAACTTTATGAACAATCGTTAACAAATCAAGCATCCTAAAACCTTTCTAAAACACTCTTAGTAACTCGATGTAGGTGGAACCATCATAAATGACCTCAAATGCAGTTTTTTGGCCTTATTATAATATAAGTGACCTTTTTAGGTCCTAAGAGTACCTAAATAATGATATAACAAACAATATTATTGCATACAAACACCATATTTAGATGTGAGACCAATAGCAAAGACATTCACCATAAAACAATGAGAGCAAAGTTGAACACACCATAACATAGATATAAGTGGGAAAACCTTCAAAGAGGTAGAAAACCCACAAAAAATATTCATATTATGAGAAACTAAAAAGTATGAAATACAGTCTTTTGTCCTCCCAATTCTTTTTTCATTACATCTTACAATATAAACTTTATATTATATAGTCACGATAATTGGTCTATTATAAATGACTTTGTCCAACCACCACATTAATGGGTCCAACCTATTTAAAGGTCATCTAATATATTTTATTATTTATTTACATGAGGATAAACTCATGATAAATAATAAAATATATTATTATTTAACCAATGTAATTTAATGTATTAAGGGTACATAAATAATACCACTTAACCATTAATTATTCCAATACTCCCCCTTAATGTTAAGTGGGGATACATGCTAATTTTTAAGAGGTAATAACATAACAAACTTACACTCCATGAACCATACATGATGAGTTTTAAGAAGAAATAATTAAAGGAAACATCTTTCATCATGCCATAGTCACCTTTAAAGGAATTATGCTATGTAAAAATAGTCACCCAAAGGTATTACACTATTTAACTATAGACACCCAAAGGTATTACAATATGTAACCACAATCACATAATCATGTTTAAAGGAACTACACTATACAAATATATATGACCAAAGGTATTACACTTTGTAACCACAATTATATAGTCACCTTTAAATTAATTACACTATACATCCATAGACACCTAAAGGTTTTGCACTATGTCTCCATAGACACCTTTAAAGGAATTACACTATGTTATCCTAAACCACTTAAAGTGAGTTTAGGCTCACATGATTGTGAGACTACATCCCATAGTGAGAATGCATCCCACAATTTCTCATGAATAATCAACCAAAAATATTGGAGTCTTTTATAACATAAAGACCTCTATGCTACTATATGTTGGGTACAATGTATAATTCCATATGAAGTTTACTAAAATCACATAAAGTGATATATTACAATTCTTTACAATAAGAAGTATAGAGAAATAGAAGGAACACATGACCCACATGGCTGCTAAGAAGTGACATTGTCATGTACACTCCCCCTCAATGGAAACTTTGATAAGTCCAACATTGAATGAACTTTCATAGGCTTTAATTTATTGGTGTTGAATTAGAATTTTCACCAAATTTATAAAGTTTTGACTATTACCAAGAAGGTTGGTCTAATGAAGAACTTACACACGATGTTCTTCTATCATCCTTCATAGCCACAAGTCTTCTTTAGAAACTTTCACATGAAGTGCTCTAAGTGATAGCACCTACACCAAACATAAACATATATTGAAAATTAGACTCATCATAGTATGGCTAGCATCACAATAACCAAAGAAATTACTATAATCAAAGAAAAAATAATATAAACCAAAGTTTACAGTTTCTTTTATATACTGAAGTATTCATTTTGCTAATTTCCAATGATCCAAGTATAGATCCTACATGAATCTAGAAACAACACCCACATCTTATGAAATATCTATCTTAATAATGGTTAGATAAATCAAAATACCAACAAGATATTTGTAAAGAGGGGTTATATTTATTGAACATAGTTTTTGGATCAAGCTTTAACACAACCTTCAATAGAAATATATGTAAGCTTGGAATCAAACATGTTAAATTTAATATGTTATGTGATTCACATAAAATAAATTCACTAATAATTAGATAATAAGTTAACTGAAAATGACATATATTATTAAGAATAATTTCATATTATAATTTGAGTCATAAATATTTTTCCTTCCTTGTAAAGTTGACAGTACAAGTTTGTATTTTATACTAAAATGAAAAAAAAAGATTTTAGAAAGCAAATTTTTTAATGTGATTTATACTTGATTTTTTATTAAATACACATATTCTAGTGTGTATACAACACTATCCATTTTAGTTGATTGTAAAATAATTTAAAAATAGAAATAATTACAACAAGGATGACAGTTGTAAGTGTCACAAGTATTATAAATAGTGTCATAAATTACATTATTTGAATAAATTATTATAAAATCAATAGTAGGAGGTTTAAAATAAAATAAAATGCCACCTGAATGTGTTTAGAAAGTGCAAAAACTTAAATATCAACTGATCACACCACCATATTTGACAAAGAATATGACAAGTCAAGGGTGTCAAAAGTGTCGAAAGCATTGTAAGCTTCACATGTGAGATTTTGCACAACTAATAACCAGACTTTTTAATTAATTATTTTAAAAAAATATAATTAATTTTGATAAAAAAATATATGGATTTATATTTAATTTAAGGACTTTAGATCTATAAATATATTTTTTAAAAACCTAGTAAATTTCCCTTTGTCTAATACAAGACTTCACATGCAAGTCAACACTAAAATTGGCTAATTACAACTCAACCCCTAAGCACTAACTTATGTATTATGTTTAATCTTTTTCTAGTCTAATTTTTATTTTATTTTTAAAAAATAAATAAACCATAATTAAATACTTTCATAATAAAATGCAATTATTTATTTAAAATTTGGGGAAAAAATGATTTTTTAAAAACTTAAGTGGGGTCCACTGCTTGGGTGGATTAAAGCCAATTAAATAAATATATTATTTTTAAAATACTTGAATTAAAACTTTAACATACCCATTAATTCCTTGTTGTAGCATGATTTATACAAAAGCATGACACAAGTGAAGAGTAGGAAAAGATTCTAAGAGATGTAAACATTCTCAGTGATCCAAAGCTTAAAAACACTTGTAAATTACCATCCAAAGCTATTGGTAGACACAAATATATGATTTTTTTATTATAAAATGATATTTTAATTATCCTAATACTATTGTGGCATACTATGACACCTAGGTAGAAGTAAAACAAATTCCAAATTTCCTTTTGATGTTCTTCAGGGTTTGAAAATGGCTCCAACAGGCTTAAATATTGTAGAAAACATGAAATCAACCTTTAAATCTTAGAAAATGATTGAGAATACATGATTTCTATTTTTTTCTTATTCCATGGCCATACAAGCTAAAGCATAATACTTGGGAGAAGACAATTTTTTTTAAAAAAAGTTATAGGAGACCAAATCAGATAAAGTAAATATCAAAAGTGCTTGGAAATAGCCAAATTAAGAAAATGGAAGAAAAAAAAATGATATTTACTACCCAAAATCTGATCTTTCACTAATTTTTATCTCACACACTAAAAAATGATATTTGGGAGGAGAGAGAAAAATTTGAAATGAGCTACAAGAGTCAATATGAAGTGAAATAAAGGTCACAAATGCTTGGAAATGGTCAAACTAAGTCAATTGAGTGACTAGAATAGATATTTACTATACATTTCTATTTTAAAAAAATAAGGCCATGCAAAGGCCATAAAATAATTTCCAAGCACTAATTCACTCACTTGTTGGCTTTCTTAATGTTTATAACTCCATGTAAGTATTAGATCTGTAACTAAAGAGCTTCAACCACCTTCATACAGATTATTAGTCTAAAAAATAAGAAAATATTAAAAATATTTAATGATTAAAAACATTTTAGCCCATTTTAAGATTTTTAGTTAGATCTATGACATGAAAATAGGCTTAAAATATGAGAAATTACATAGATCTAAGATTTCTAGGCTTTTAAGAGAGGAAAAAGTAGAATAACTTACTTCTTACAGAAAGAGAAGCTTTAAAATTCTCATGATCATACCATGGCTTGAAAAATGGATGAATATAGGCTTGAATACAAGATAAAAAAATTTGAATATGATTTTGCCACTTGATCACGCATCAACTAGATCTGATACCATGATAGAACAAGCAATATGATTGCATACAAACACTAGATCTAGATGTGATACCAATAACAAATACATTCACCATGAAACAATGAGAGTAAATTTGAATACATCATAACATAGATATACATGGGAAAACCTTCAAAAAAGTAAAAAACCCACAAAAATTATTCATATTATGAAAAACTAACAAGTACCCAATATCATTTTTCCTCCTCTCACTTCTTTTTTCATTACATCTTACAATATAAACTCTTTATTATATAGGCAAGTTAATCTACCCATTATAAATGAATCTTTCCAACCACCACATTAATGGGTCTAACCTCTCTAAAGGTCATTTAATATATTTTATTATTTATTTTGACAAGGATAAACTCATGATAAATAATAAAATATATTATTATTTAACTAATATAATTTAATATATTAAGGTTACATAAATAATAACACTTAACCATTAATTTTTTCAATAAATAAGACATTTGATGGCATGTGTGGAGTGATAGAGAGTAGAAAATTACCTAAAACACCATTTTTAAAAACTGGTTATAGAGGTTTGTAATAGGTCTAACTTACCTAATTGATGTAGGAGGAATTATAAGCATGGATAGAGGTATAATAGTCCTCAAACATCCATTCAAAGGGACTCTTATGGTGATATAGTAGGTTTTTAAGTGAGGAAACTAGACTTGAGGAAGAGTGTGTCTTCTTGTTTTCATGGAGGACTAGTTGCAGACCTATTCAAAGTAATTTGAGGCATGGAAAATTTAAAACTATCCTTCCAAACATTTCATACCATACTTAAAAGGTTTTTAGAAGTTGTTAATAGGCCATTCTAATGATCAAATCTAGTTTTTAAGTGCCTAATGCACAAGCAAATTGAGTATGATCTTTAATTATGTCATTAAGATCCTTGAAGGAGGAGATGTAGTGAAGATGAAGGGTTTTAAAACACCTAATAGAGCACAATTACCACTACAACATCAGTATGGAAGGATCTGAAGCATGTCCAAGGTGTAAAATAAACTTAAAACAGTTGTTTGAAGATTCCTCAAGCATGTATGAGATATCAAAGTTCACCAAGAGGAAGTCAACTATAAGAGTTGATTGTAACTACTTAATTAAGGTGTAGGATAAATTTTAAGAGCTCAAGGATGAGTCATCAAGGCAATAATGTATATCTTATGCCACCTTTGAAAAGGTTAACATCACACTAAGTAACACTTGTGAAGAATATGTTATTGGAGTATCCTTTGGTAGTTTTTATTGTTTATAAACTTGCTTTTATGAGTACTTGAAGTCATCATGACTCTCTCAACATCCCTTTCTCTTTTTCACTCCTTTCTTCTCTATGTACTACCTTGTTTAGCTAAAGAGTGACCCTCAACCTGAGTATGTGAATCTCTGCTCATGTAAACACTTGTAATTTCCTTTGATATGAATAAAAGTTGATTTTCAACCTTATTAATGTTATAATAAATGTCTATTTCATGGTTAGTTGATGAATTTTAGTATTTAGTATCATTTATCTCTTTCATTTATCCTATCTCTTTATATATTTTTAGGTTGTAGTCATTTTATCAAGTCATATGGACTATGTTATATGGTCTTACATTTAATAAGTGTGGAGATTGCTTCATTAGTGTCTCCTATGAGACCACTTGAATCT
>JARHVA010007032.1:0-70000 GCA_037957365.1 Torreya grandis
GAATGAAGGTGATAATCTTGTGAAACAAGGGATGATCTTAAGTTAGAATTAAGGTGAGTTCAAATATTATTTTAACAAAAGAAAGGATGCAGATGTGAATCATTAATGGGCTCAGGTTCTGGTTTCCCTTTAAGATATGATAATTGATAAGCTCCCAAACCATACTAATGCATTATGATATACAGTCCAAGCCAATTGAAAATAAACTTGCCCCATTTTATTCTTTCCATATTGGATATATGCTTATTTTACTTGAATATGAGGGTCTCTAATATTAAATTTTTATTCTCTTAGGTGTTTTTTATAAGCATGTGTGATTCATTATTGATAGATATGAAGATGGTTAAACATGGAAAAATATGCTCATCAAGTAGTTCAAGTTGGGCTAAACATTCTTGAAAATAATTTCCCTCAAAAATAATATCTTGTAGGGATATATGAAGAGAGGTAATTTGTAATTTGAGAGGCAAAAAAAACATCTTCTCTAGATATAAGAGAGAAAGGGGTATCATACATAGGGGTTTGAATACTAGTTTGATATGCCCATAAGGCCAAGGTAATGTGTAAATGCCAATCTTGACCAGATACATTAACCATTTTAGTTAGCATTTTATTAATGGTTTTGTTAGAAGCTTCAGATTGTCCATTAGCTTGTGGAAGATACTGTAATGATAAACTTAACTTAATACCAAATGTATCACAAATACCTTGTACTTTTTTATTTTTAAAAGATTTTCCATTATTGATGATGATTTTGTGAGGGACACCAAAATGATAGATAATGTGATGTTTAATTAAGTTGATAATATTATCTTTGGTTGAAATGAGGGGAATAACCTCCACACATTTGGTGAAATATTCTATCTTAGGGATGGTAGAATAATGTCACTATAAAGAATGAGGGTTAATTTCACCAATGAGATCTAATCCCCATTATGAGAAGGCCCAAAAATCCTTAGAGACTTGAAGACCATGAATAGGTACATGATTAAAATTAGTGTGTTGATAATACTTGACATAATTATTTACATAATCAGGGTCAACTAATAATATCTAGGGTGAAAGATACATTTAGTGACAACTAGACTGCTAAAATATCCTCCACAAATCCCATCATGTGTTGGCTTGATAGTGTGAGAGATTGCATGAGTATATAGGAATCTAAAGAGGAGACCATCAAATACTCATACATAAATAATTCCCCCTACTATGGTGTAATAATATGTATTCTATATAAATTATCTTCAACCTTTTTGAGAGAGATCAAAAAGAATAATGGCTAGGTTTAAATAGTCAAATATTTGCTTATACCAAATAGTAGATTAGGCCTCTTCGATGTGACAAATAGAAAGAATTCCAAATTTGGTATAATAAGGCTCATCAAGGTGATTTATAGTGATAAAGAGATTATAATTAGAAGGTGAAAATGGGATTTGGGAGGAAAGAGAGGCCATGGTATCGATGAACTTATTAGTAGAATGTAGAGTGGCTTGAATAAGGTAATGATCAAATGATGTTAAGAGTACATACACTAATTATTTGTACTATTATAATATGTCATTTTTACATTGGTAAGAACCATTTATTTGGTTTGCTATGAGTTGGGAGTCACCAAAAATTCTTATTGATTTGACTCCCAAAGACAAAGTTATTTGGAGACCTATTACTATGGCCTCATACTCAACCATATTATTGGTGCAATCAAAATCAAGCTTAAAAGATAAAGGAAGAGGATCTCCATCAAGGGGGATAAGGATGATACCATCTCCCCCACCAATTTGACACTTTGATCAATCAAATAACATGGTCATGTAATAAGCAAAAATTTTTGAGAGAGATTTGTGATGGATTCATTAGGGAACTCAAAAGGATAAGGTTGGTTGTCTACTAAAGGTTCCTCAAACAATATATTGGCATTGAATTTAGCTTTAATTAAATTTTTATATAGGAAATCAAGATCAAACTTACCTATAAGCTTGAGACATTTAGCCATACACTGATTCTGATATGGCTTAGAATGAATATACTTCAGTTGATTGGTGTTAGTTATGATGAAGGCTTTGTGATTAATAAGGTAATGATAGAGTTTGGAAGGCATAAAGATCAATGCAAGACATAATTTTTTGGTATAGGTGTAATTATTTTAATACTCTATAAGTGTTTGACTTGTATAGTAGACTGCTTACTCTTTATGCTGATCATCTCAATGTGTAAGCATGGCCCCTAAGGAATGGTCAGTGGTGTAAATATAAAGGTAAAAGGGTTGGTCCTCTTTTGGTGTAACAAGAAAATGTGGGGAAATAATATACTCTTTAATTGATTCAAAGGCCTTTTTATATTTTTTGTTCCACTTAAAGGATATATCCTTCTTAATAAGGTGATGGAAAGGTTGACATCTATTAGATAGATGAGAGATGAAATGATGAATGGATTGGAGCTTCCCCTATAGAATATAGATTTACTTGAGGTTAGTTGGTGGAGGCATGTTGAGGATTGACTTGAATTTAATGGGATTGACTTTGATTCTATGGATAGAGATGGTAACTCTAAGAAGCTTTCCTAATAAGACCCCAAAGATGTACTTTTTGAGGTTAAGGTGGATATGGAAATGGATAAGGCATTCAAAGATAACTTTAATAATGGCCAAATAATCCTTATGACATTTAGACTTTCTAAGGAGGTCATTGGCATAGTCTTCTATGGTTTTATGAATAAGGTCATGACACATTGATAGGTTTCACCAACATTATTTAGACCAAAAGGCTAACCCTATAGCAGAAGGTTCCCCATGGGGTGATAATGGTAGTTTTATGTTTATCTTTAGGGGCAATCAAGATCTGATTATAGCTTGAGAATCTATCCATAAGAGATAGCATATCATGGTTGACCATAAGATAAATAAGTTGGTCAATGCTTGGTAAAGGGAAGTCATCCTTTGGCAAGAAAGGTTAAGATCATGAAAGTATATGTAAATGAGAAGTCCCCATATTTCTTTGGTGATAGGAATGACATTTGAGACCCATTAGGGATAGTTAATGGGTTAGATGACATTGATGGATAAGAGGCACTGAAGCTATTTTTTGAAAAGAAGGGCTATATGAGGGTGCATCCTACAAAGAATTTTCCTAATAAGTTTAGCATCAAGGGTGGTAACAATGTTATGGATGATTATAAAGGGGTACATTCTTAGCATATCACTATAATACCAAGAAAACACTATGTTATGGTCTTTAAAAAAGGAAGAGAGATCTTGATGCTCTAAATAATCTAAGGATTGGCCAATTTTGATAATGAGAGGGATATCTTGAGTACCCAAGTTGACATCAATAGTGGCTTTGTTTAAGATGGTTGAAGTCTTAAGAGGAAGGGATTTATGAATGGAAGAATCCTCAGCATCAAGATAGGTGAGAAGGGAATCATCATCCCGACACTGAATAATATTAATGGTAGGATAATCATCTTCTACCATCTCAGGATGAGTCAGAGGAATGGTCATGGTTTCCTAGTTCTTTTGATAAGTTAGGGTCCCAAATTGATCATGTTGATCAAAAAAATGTTAGAGGGAATGATATCAAGATCTTTATATTTTGAAGGAGACGGGGCTAGATTGTATGGAATTTATTCCTTAATGATGGTGATGGAAAGCAAGCTTGTTGGATCTTTTGATGGAATGAATCTAAGATCAAATTATTCATGAGGTTTTTGGGTTTTTCATAGCATAAAATTGTGTGATATATGTTAATAGCATCTTAGATTGAATCCCTTCCAAGAACACCTATGGAGGTATATTTTGGCAAACTCTAGTTTATCCAAGTAGGATAAATTAAAGGTGAATGGTTTAGGAGAAGAGGAGGTAGTGGAGGTAGAAAGCGTTTGGTCAAGTCCCCCATAAACAAGATTAGTTTGGTAATTAGGAGGCCCAAAAGGAATAATGGTTCTAATATTGGAATTATATCTAGGTTTTTGGTCAATATTACCATACTCTTGGGGAATAGGGAATGTATCTAAGGTCGAGAGGTGATACTCCCCAATCAAGATACATTGGAATGTTGATTCCAAGAGGTCCTTCATAAGGATTTGGGTGGAAGGTATGGATGAGCTAGTAGAATATCGGTTGATAGAAGAGGAAGGGGACTCATCCTTTGTTGGTAGAAGCTTGGTTGATGGAAGGAGGATAACATCATTGGGTTGATAAGTCATATTACATAAATTAAAAGGACTAGATTCAATTGGTATGGTGTGGATTTGACCCTCATACTCAAACTTGATGCACTGATGTAAGGTGGATGGCACATAACCCATATAATGGATCAAATGACATCTAGGAAAAAAATTATATTCAAACTCACCTTATACCATGTATAAGAGCTCAAAAAGAGTATGAGGTCCTAAAAAAATATTAAATATGACTATCCCTAAGGCTGTAACCATGGTATCATTAAAGGATCAGAGTACCATTGTAGTTTCTAAAATTGTATTGTCTAGAAATTTCAATTGGTCATATGCATGGGAAGAAATAATGTTAATGTTGGATCTCCCATAAATCATAACCCTCTTGGTACTATTCTGGTTGATGTAGGTGATAATGAAAAGAGGAGGATCTGAATCATCTAGATAAAGAGGGGGTATCTCTAAATCCTTGAAGGTAACAAAGGTAGAAAGCTAAAGGGATTCAACAAAGGCTACTAGAGGTTGTGGGTATTCAAGTTGAACCTATATGGACTAAAAGGATTCCATCATGGTCTAATAGTGATGGGGTGAGGTATTGATTAGCTCATATAAATTCATCTTTACTGGTGTTCAGTGAAGTTATTTTATAACTACCTTTTGTATTGGCTTGGAGGGGTTAGATTGGGGTGCACCTAAGATAGAAATATTGGGTTTGGGTGAAGGTGTTTGAGCTTGGTTGGGTGTTGTGATGGTGGAATAAGTTAATTTCCATGGGATGGACACCTTTTCTTTCCATGTATCCTTTTGTTGGGATAGTGATAGGGTGACCACATGAATGGTATGGATTTGAAAAGGAGTTGGACTAGTGGATTTTTTTGGTTCCTCCTCACTCTTAGATGAGATTTTGGGGGTAGGTAGGTGTGGAGTATCTTATTTTAGATATTGTATTGGTGGTGGGATCATGGGAGGTTCTTATATCAATAATTCATCCTCATCACATAGTTTTTGGACTATGACTTGGAGAGATTTGTAGTTCTCCATATCATTCTTAGGCATCTTATGGTATAAGTAAATTAGATTGTCATTAAACCAAGACAACTTGAGACTAAGGGGATCAAATGGTTTGATAGGACACAAGACCAAGTAGTAATAATGTATCAACCTTTTTAATATTGTAGAATATGACTCTAGTAAAGGTGTCAAGGGAGTGGAATTTTTAGCTTTAATAGTAGGGGTGAAAGCCTTCTTAAGGGTAAACTTGTTAATAGGAGCTTTAGATGGTGGAATGTTCTTGGTGGGTGATTTTTGGGTAGATTATTTGGAATTTAAAAGATTATAAGTAGATGGTTTAGAATTATAATGTTTAGAAGTGGAAGGTTTGAAAGTATAAGGCTTGGTTGTAGATGGTTTGGAGGAAGAAGGCTTGGTTGTAGATGGTTTAGAGGCAAAATGCATGGTAAAAATAGGTAGAGGTATAGCTAGAAGCAAATATTGGGTTTGGGATTTCTTTGGGAGACTTAGTTTTTAATCAAGGTGGAGGGGTGAGGTCCTAAGATAGAATAAGGATGTGGTCCTAAAATGGAAGGCAAAGTGGAAATGGGTGGCAAGATTTTGGATTTTGAACTCCTATATGGTTCCACTTTCTTGGTTGGTTTGGTCATGTTATATCCAAATTTAATGGAGGATGGGAAAGATTCTGAGTGGGGATCAAACCTAGGTTCTTGATGGTCTTAATTAGGATAGTGTAAGATATATTGGTTTCTTTAGAGGGAGTTAGGTTGGATGGTTTATCTAAGTTTTGGGAGGTAGAGGCTTCCATTGGTTTGGTTGGGGTGATGGTAGTTTCACTATTAGAAAAAAAGGTTGGGTAGATAAGGGTGAGGTTGATTAATCCTTCTTACTTGTATAAGGGAGTCAAAGGTGATGCCAAAATATATCCTGATCAAGGTTTGGTTGGGATAGAAACTCTAAGTTTTGGACCAACCTAGAAAAGGGCTTATAGATGCATTTAGTTCCTTCTATGTTAGATTCAAAGGATAAACCAAAGGATTGAGAAAGAGGGAAAACCATGTTATCCTTTTCCTCTATCAAAGGTTGTAAGGCCTCAGTGGATGATTCTTCCATACAAGGGATATGTGAAGATTTTTTTTCCTTAGGAATACTTTCTAAAGGAAGGGTGAATAACTCTATCATGAAATTAAAAGGGATGGAAGTAATGGTTTCCTCCTTTTATATGCTTTCCAAAAGAGAGGTTGGTGATTACACTACCTCAATAAGTGGAGAAGAAATGATGCTTTCTTCCTTTGTTTCATTTTCTAAAGGAATAGTAGGTGACTCCACTACCTCAATAAGCAAAGAAATGATGGTAGTTTAGGACATGGGGTCATTAATAATTAATTTACTAAGAAATACATTAATAGTGTAAACCTCATGCTTGTGCGAGGATTCCACATTATTGTGATCATTATTTGCATAAGGTGAATGTTTTGGGAATGGTTGTCTAAAAATGTCAAGTGATTGATTTGTGGGTGCATTCGGATTACCCATCACAAGTTCTCCCTTATCAATTAAATATTGGATAATGTATTTGAATGTCTTACATCTACTAACATCATGTCTAATGACATGGTGGAAGGCACACAATTTATTTTCATTATACCAACTAGGTATAATTTGAGAGTAATCAAATTACTAGGGTAGTTTAATAGAAAGAAACAGGATGATAGAGGATTTTAATAACTGTTAAAAAATTAAAGCATATAAATCCCCTAATGGAGTATACTATTTTTGGACATAATGGTTTTTAGTTTTTTCATTTTGGTTAGAAGAGGTAGAAGAATTTAGCTAGTTGAAATCTAGAGGAACCATTATAAGCACAACTACATTTACGGTTCCTTTAGCTTTGGTGTTAGTGTTGGTATGGTTGGTGGTTTCTGAGGAAAAAGCTTCATTTGATTTGAAACTAGAATTTTTGTTCTTCAACTTAAGATTTCCATTGTCAATAGATCTAATCTCCATTTTCTAAGCCATGGTGAATGCCTCATCAAAGTTATGAAAGTCTGAACCTATAAGGTTGATGTTAGAAATATTGTCTTATATGCCAAAGGTTTAACATTAGTGATAAAGGCCCCATTGCATTTAATGATGTTTTTAATATTAATATCTTGGATAATGTGTGTTAATATTTATTTAATATTAATTAATATATTTTTGGTTGCACATAAGTCAAAAGAGGGCCCATGAAGAAGTCAAAGAGTCATGGGGTAAAGACAAAAGAGGAATGGGATGCATTTTCTCATGAAGAGTCATCTTGAGGAATTCTAAGAGTCACCATGTGAAGATAAATGAGGGTATGGCACATTTTTCCATGAAAAGACACTTTGAGAAATATGAAAAGTCACCAAGATAAAGACAAAAGAGGAAAATATGCATTTGCTTATGAAGGGTCACCATATGAATTTTCAAATGCAAGGATATGAAGGGTAATGCAAGTTTGGAACCATTTTTCATGAGGATTGAAGTGTCACAAAGGGTGAATGCCAAAGGTCATTTAGAAAGATATAAATAAAGGATTGAGAAGCCATTTTTAATATACAAGAGAGTGCATGGTTTGTATTTGTTTTTTAAGAGAAAAAATAGGAAATATTGTAGAGTTATATCATTTGTTGAGTAAGAAAGATTGAGAGATAGTTTTGTTTTATACACAAGCGGGGTTGGTGCTCTTATGGGTTGGTACTCAAAAATATTTTCAAGGGGTTGGTGTTCCTGTGGATTGGTGCTCACAAATAGTTGTTGTGTTGGTGCATGGAAAAGGGGTTGGTGCTCTTAAAATTTGGTGCTTGCAAAATTTTTAATTTGAGTTGGTGCTCATTCATATACTTTAGATTTTTCTCTATAGTTTTTCCCACTTTGGATTTCCATGTAAAAATCTAGTCTCTCTCTCTTGTGTGGTGCATATTATTCTTTCAATTTTATTACATATCTTGAATGTGTGGTTAAGTGGTTAAAGAAAAGGAATTTTATTAAGTAAAAAGATATATAATATACTAATTCACCCCCCCCTTCTTAGTATATTTCATGCTTAATAATTGGTATCAGAGCAGGTTCCTTTGGAAAAAAATTTACAGCTTGAAGGTGGATCAAGAAATCACGATGGATAAATCACATGAAGGTTTTTCTACAAATAAGGCACCTTTGATTGATGGGACAAATTATGCTTTTTGGATCATAAGGATGAAGACTTATTTGATGGCCCTTGGATTTGACATTTAGCAAGAAGTGGTGGAGGAATATGAAGACCCACAGACACTTGTAACTACTCTGATAGAAAAGAAGGCAAGTGAAAAAACTGTTAAAGATTTAAATGTTATTTTATGTGGTTTATGTGAATCATAATTTGTTAAAGTTATTCAATGTAAATTTGATCACAAAACTTGGGTAAAACTTGAGAATATTTACAAAGGTGATGGAAAGGTTTAACAAGCTAAGCTTTAGACTTTCAGAAGATAGTTTGAGAGTTTGAAGATGGAAGAAGAAAAAAATATAGCAAGTTAATTTTTGCAGGTTGATCAAATAGTTAATTATATTCAAGGTCTTGAAGAAAACTTAGAATAATCAATTGTGGTTCAGAAAATTTTGAGATCTCTACCATTGAGACATGATGCAAAAACTTTAGCAATTGAAGAGATGAATAATTTAGACAAGATAAAGATGGATGAGCTACATGGTATTCTTAATGCATATGAGATGTGGAATGAATAAGAGAAACCCTCAAAGAGAGAAGCTAATTTTAAGACATCAAAGAAAGAGAAGGCTAAGATTGAAGAATCAAGTGACAATTTTAGTGATGATGAAGATGACAATGGAGCTCTATTCATTCACAAGCAAAAAAAGGGCACAGGTAAATATGAAGGAAAATTACCTTTTAAATATTTTAGTTGTGGAAAGATTAGACATTTTGTAGCTAAGTGCCCAAATAAGGGTAATGGTGATAATGAGGAAGGAAAGTCTACATACAAGAAGAATTTCAAAGGAAAATTAAAGAAGGGATTCGAGAAAAAGAGTTTGTATTCTAAAGATCCTTGCTCAATTGAAGATAATGAAGTCAGTGATCCAAAATAAGAAGAAATTCTATTCATGGCCATACATGAATATACCTTCATAAAAAAAAGTACAGATGATCAAGAATAAGAACAAGATGAAGCCAAAGTGAATATAGAAGGAGAAATCATTTGTGCCTTAGAAGAGATAAAATATCTTGAGAAGAAGAATCAAAGATCAAAGATCTAGATCAATAAAAATGAAAATGAATCAAAGGAAATAATTGAAGATCTACAAGAACATTTTGAAGAAGCCAAGAAGAATGAAGAAGATCTAATGACATAGTTGTAAAAAGTAAGTAAAGAATATGAAAGGTATGTTATTGAAATTTCTTCTTTAAAAGTAGATCTTGAGAAAACAAATAAAGAAATCAATGATAAAGTAGCCAATGATTCAAAATTTGAGAATAACACTAATATGTTGAATAAGATATTAGAAATTCAAAGATCAATGTCAGATAAGATAGGTATCAGATTTGAAAAAAAGAAAGGGGAGGCCACTACTTTCATAAACAAGGAAAAAAGGAAATAGCTATGTTGAAGCTCTTTCAAAAGAGAAAATAAAAAGGGAATAATTTAAGAATACAAAGGACATCTCAAACAAAGAAGGCTAGAAGGAAAAGAGTTACAAAAGGCAATCAGGTCAGAGATACACAAAAAGGTCCTATTTTTATGGTTACTATTTTTATTGTAATGGATATAGTCATAATAAAATAGAATGTCAAAAAAGGGCTAATAATTTTTAAACTAAGGAGAAGAAAAGTCATGTAGAGTCAAGTAGAAGCCATAACTCTTTTACTCTTATATCAAGCTTTAATGAAGAGGCCGTAATATGTTACAAGTGTAATAACTTTAGACACAGCCTAGTATTATAGAAGTGTGTTCAAATTAGTCAGGAAGGATCAAAATTTCAAGGCTCCATTCATCAAGAAGAAAGTTCAAACAGGTTCATGGTAGAAGAAACAACCTAAAAAATCTATGTTAGTATAGATAGCTTTGCATGCAAAAAATGAAGAAAATCCATGGTTCAATGATAGTGGATGTTCGAGGCACATGATATGAGACAAAATCAAGTTCATAACCTTGAAGAAGATCAATGGTGGCATATTGAAATTCAAAGATAATACTACTGCTAGAATTGCCAGAAAAGGTACACTAAGTTTGGATAATGGTATAACTAAAAATAAAAATGTTTTGTATGTAGAAGGTCTTAAGCATAATCTTTTGAGTGTAAGTCAAATGTGTGATCAGGGGCACACACTAAAGTTTTATGCAAAAGTTTTTGAAACTAGGAGAAAAGATTCAGATGTGTTGGTTGTAGATGCTCAGAGAATATGTAATAATTTGTATATGTTATCGACATCAAAGGTCAAAGATATTGTTTGAGTCAAATTAAAGAATTTTGGCTATGGAACAGGAGAATGGGACACATAAATTTTGACAATCTTGTCAACATCAACAAGAAGAAAGTAGTTAGAAATCTTTTAAAGATTACAAAGACATCTGACATGCTTTGTGAACCTTGTCAGCATGAGAAGTAGGCCAGAAGGTAGTTAAAAAAAAAGAATACTCGACCACTCAGATGTTAGAGCTTGTTCACACTAATCTATGTAGACTTATGAGAACTCAAAGTACTCAAAGTGAGAAATATTTTATGTTGATTATTGATGATTTTTCAAGTATGACTTGGGTAATGTTTTTAAATAAAAAATCAAAAGCTTTCAGACATTTCAAAGCATTCAAAGAATTAATTGAGAATGAAACTAGTTTGAAGATTAAGTGTCTAAGATCAAATTGAGGAAGAGAATTCATGTCAGATTAGTTTATTGAGTTTTGTGAAGACCATCGAATAAAGAGACATTATTCAACATCTAAAACTCCATAGCAAAATGGAGTAGTTGAATAGAGAATTAGAATAGTTCAAGAGATGATGAGGATAATGCTAGATAAATCCAAGATATTATATAAATATTGAAGAGAGGCAGTTGCTATAACAATGCATATTCAAAATAGAGAATTATTGAGAGTCAATAGTGATAAGACTCCTTATGATCTATGGAAAGACAAACTGGTGACAATTGATTATTTTAGTGTTTTTGGCAGTATATGCTTTATAAAGAGAATAAATGAAAAAATTGATAAGTTTGAATCTAGAGTAGATCAAGTTATATTTCTTGGTTATTCTTGCAAAAGTAAAGCTTATAAATGTTATAAAAAAGAAACAAGAAAATTGTTGAAAATGCAAGTTTCAAGATAGAAGAAGATGGAACATAAAGAATCAGTGATCCAGTAGACATTATTGAAATCATTGAAGAGGAATATTTTAAAGAATCAAATGAAGATGAGAAGGAGAAAACAAACACCAAAACTCCATCCAAATATGTTTAGAGAAATCATAATGAAAGTGACATCATTAGGGATATAAATGAAGGAATTCACACTAGAAGAATGATGGTAAGTGAACCTAAGCAAGTTAATTTTTCTTTATTATCCAAAATTTGGCCTAATTTTTTTCAAAAGCTAGACATGATAAGCATTGGGTTAAGGCAATGGATGAAGAATTAAATTCGATAGAAAATAATGATCTTTGGGAATTAGTACCTAGACCAAAAGATCACAATGTTATAGGAACAAAATAGGTTTACATAAATAAGTTGAATGAAAATGGAGAAGTGATTAGGAATAAAGAAAGATTAGTATGTAAAGGATATGCTCAAATGGAGGGAATAGAATTTGAAGAAACTTTTGCACTAGTAGCAAGGCTAGAAGCTATTATAATGTTTCTTTCATATGTAATGTTTAAAAATTTCAAAGTGTTTTAGATGGATATCAAATTTGCCTTCCTAAATAGAAATCTTGAAGAAGAGATCTACATTGAACAACCTAAGGGATTTATTATCTCAAATATTAGTAGCCATGTATGTAGATTGAAAAAAGTACTATATGGATTGAAACAAGCTCCCAAAGCTTGGTATGTAAGACTTGATAAGTACCTATAGGATCAAGGTTTTAAGAGAGGATTTGTTGATAGTAATCTCTACATCAAAATAAAAGGTGAACATTAATTGATTATTGTGGTATATGTTGATGACATCATTTTTGGAGGAAACATTGAAAAGATGAAAAAAGAATTTGAGATGTCTATGCTTGGAGAATTGTCATTTTTATTAGGGTTACAAATATTTCAATCAAATAAAGGAATTTTCATATCTCAAAGTAAATATGCCAAGTAAATTTTGAGTAAATTTGGTTTTGAGGATTGTGCACCAATTGGCACACCAATGATTATAGGAAATAAGGTAAGGATGAAGATTCACTTGTTACAGATCAATCTTTGTATAGATCTATGAATGGTAGTCTTTTATATTTGACAACATTGAGGCCAAACATCATGCATGTAATAGGTATGGTTGCAAGATATTAGTCGACTCCAAAATATAGTCATGTTTAGTTGGTGAAGAGAATATTTAGATATATCAAGGGGACATTGGATTATGGTATCCCACAGTAAAAGATTTCACTTTGGTTGCTTATATAGATTCAGATTGGGCAAGCTGCTTGGATGACAGAAAGAGTACAAATGGAGGATCTTTCTTCCTTGGTGATAGATTAGTATCATGGCTAAGCAAAAATTAGAATTCAATATCACTTTATATAGTTGAATCAAAATATATTGTAAAATTTTTATGTTGTAATCAAGTACTTTAGATGAAGCAAACTTTGGAAGATATCAAGGTAAAATACGATGAAATTATTTCTATTTTTTGTGACAACATAAGGGCTATTAATATTTTGAAGAATCTAGTGATGCATTCAAAAACAAAACAAATTCCCATCAGATATAATTTCTTTAGAGAGTAGGTTGTAGATCAATAGGTTAAAATGGAATATATCAGTATTACAGAGTAGATTGTAGATATTTTCACAAAGGCACTACCAAAAGACACATTTGAGTATGTACGGAAGAAGTTGGGAGTAATTTATTTTACTTCCTACCATTAAGGATCGGCATCAGTTGAGGGGGAGCTAAGTGTTAGTTCTAAGATAGACCCTTTTCCATTAATTTCAAATGGGGAGAATTAAAAAAATAGGTACAGGTATAGGTGTAGAAATAGGTGTAAAATAGGTATAGGGAACAAGTACAGGGTGATGTAGTAAGGAGGAGTTACTGTATGTTTTTCAGATGGTAGTATATGTAGGTTTCAAGATTTGGCAGTTTTAGTTTGAGGTTACAATCAATGACAAAGGATGAGATTAATGGAAATATTGTCATTGATATCAAAGGTCTAGCATTAGTGATAAAGGCCCCATTAAATTTAATAATGTTTTTAATATTCATATCTTGGCTAATGTGTGTTAATATTTATTTAATACTAACAAATATATTTTTGGTTGCATATAAGTTAAAAGAGGGTCCATGGAGAAGTCAAAGAGTCATGAGGTAAAGACAAAAGAGGAATGGGATGCATTTTCTCATGAAGAGTCATCTTGAATAATTCCGAGAGTCACCATGGGAAGACAAAAGAGGGTATGACACAATTTTCCATGAAGGGACACTTAAAGGAATACAAAAGGTCATCAAGATAAAGACAAAAGAGGAAAGGATGCATTTTATTATGAAGGGTCACCATATGACTTTTTCAAATGCGAGGATATGAAGGGTCATTCAATTTTGGTGCCATTTTCCATGAATATTGAAGGGTCACAAAGGGTGAATGCCAAAGGTCATTTGGAAAGCTATAAATAAAGGATTGAGAATCCATTTGTAATATACAAGAGAGTGCATGGTTTGTATTTTTTTTCAAAGAGAAAAATTAGGAGATATTGTAGAGCTCTATCATTTGTTCAGTATGCAACATTGAGAGCTAGTTGTGTTTTATACACAAGAGGGGTTGGTGCTCCTGTGGGTTGGTGCTCATAAATAGTTACTATGTTGGTGCATGGAAAAGGATTTGGTACTCTTGAAATTTGGTGCTTGTGAACTTTATAATTTGAGTTGGTACTCAGTCATATACTTGAGATTGTTCTCCATGGTTTTTTCCACTTTGGGTTTCCTTGTAAAAATTTGGTCTCTCTCTCTCTCTCTCTCTCTCTCTCTCTCTCTCTCTCTCTCTCTCTCTCTCTCTCTCTCTCTCTCTCTCTCTCTCTCTCGTGTAGTGCATATTATTATTTTAGTTTTATTGCATATCTTGAATGTGTGGTTAAGTGGTTAAAGAAAAGGAATTTGATTAAGTAAAAATATATATAATATATTGATTCACTCCCCCCTCCCTCTCAGTATATTTCATGCTTAACAGTTGATGAGATATGCTTGGCACAAGACCAAAAGAAAATCTCAATCAAATTAGGTTGAGGCAAAGAGAAAGAGAGTTGGTTATTCAACCCTCTCCAATGGGTCATAAAGTTGTCAATTGAATCATCTTTGAATTACCTAATGAAATAGAGGTTGGTGATAGAAACTTTATTACAAATATTTATAGATAAATGGTCTAAGAAATTTTGGGCTAGTTGGTTGGTTGGTTGGTTGAGAGAGAGAGAGAGAGAGAGAGAGAGAGAGAGAGAGAGAGAGAGAGAGAGAGAGAGAGAGAGAGAGAGAGAGATTACTTGGTAATAAAACTATACCAATCTAATGCAAGACTAGCTAAGGACATGGGGAAAGTATGAAGAAGTAGAGCATCATCATAAGAAATCAAATAACAAGAATTCCTAAACACTTTAATATGATATTGGGGATATTTTTTATTTTAAAACTTGGAAAATTTTGGAAGCTCCCACTATGTAGCATATGGTCAAACTAGGACAGATGGGTAGATTATCTCATTGTAAATTTGGTTATATGACAAGATGTTATGGGAATAAAAAATAGATGACTCTAGATTGGTCATCTTATCCATCAACATCATGATAATATTAGTTTTTGATTATGTACCCCCATAATTTTAAGGTATATTCTATTATGGTTGTGAAGGTGCCACATATGGGTAACTAGTAGAGGGTTAGGAAGATGTCACCTATTGATAAGTAGGCATGTACCCTTGTGGGTTTGGGACATACCTTGGGTTTGGTATAATAGACATTGGTTGGGTAAGAGTCATAGTTGGATTAGTGGGTTGAAGGTGGGTATTGACCTTTATGCTAATAGGTGGGAGCATAGGAGGTAGGGAAAATTATAAATTTTGGAAAGGGATGGAAGTTGGTGCATTAGAAATGACAAGTGGTAGGGAAGCAACACTAGTGGAAGGTACTCCAATGGTAAGTGGTGTATGGGTTACTAAAGGTTGGGTTGCTCCTATATTAGAAGGGTTGTTGGTTGGGGTAAGAGGTGTGTGGATATTAGTTTTTGGAATGGATTAGTTTTGGGTTGTGTTTTTGGAAGTGTTATTGATGGAGGAAGAGGGTTGTGTCACCAAAGGTTGGGTGGAGATAGTGGCAATAGAGGTGTTACCCATAAAGTAAGGAGGCAGTCCATAGGGTGGCTCAATGGAAGGAACCGAAGTAAAGGTATGGTGAGCCATGGTGGTGAGGTAGTTTTGGAGAGCTATGGGATTGTTATCAAGGAGGGTGGTGAAATCCATATCTTCTTAGGCAATTATTTGAGTCATACTAGTACTTATAAAGTGATGGGGGGAACTTTATACATTTGATATGTACTCCATGGATGAGGAAGAAGAGGATGGGTGGTTGGGAGGTAGATCCTAGTTAGCTTGGTTTCTAAGTTGTTGTCTCATCAAAACCATGCAAATAAAGATGAAAAAATGGTGAAAGATATCTCACACACTCAAAAGAAAAGCAAGCAAAATAAAATATTCAAGGAAAACAAGCATACACTAAGAGTATGTTTAAGACCTAGAATAATTTTTATCTCTCTTTGGGTTTATGACTTAATTTTAAAGAATTTATGAGACTCAACATGGGATTTTAGAGTGGGAACTAGAAAAATATGTCTAAAAATGGTTTCATGTTGTTAAAGGCTCTCAAAATTGTATTATAATTTGGTACGTGGCTTGATATTGGGGCCTACCCCCTCATTTAACACACCACAATGATAAGGGTGTTAGGTGCTTATGTAAATATAACAAATGTCTAGATATTATACTCATCTAACAAACTAAGTTTTGGTTTTTCCCCTTGGTAGTGAAGTCCAAGTGGGATAGCCAAGGGAAAGGTTTACGACTAGGTGATAAAATCCTAGTCGGGTCTTATGTCAGTGTTTAATGTTTGATTTGAAAGCATGGTTTGGTATTGTGTGTATTATAGGAAGTGAATTTATAGGATTAATTTCACCATTTAAATTAATATATGTGAACTATAATGGCAATAAATCAATGGATGCAAGTTATTTTTAAACCCAAAGGAAAATTTTGATTTCTTTTCAATGAGTATCATAATAACTAAGTTGCAAATAAATGCGATATGAAGATGCAAATCCTAATCATAGGATGAGTGTTTTTGATTTTTAAAAATGAATTAAAAATTAAAATTTTAACATTTTCTAAGAATGCAAAGAAAGACTAAAACTTGATTTTGGAAAATAAGAAATTAAAACTAAGATTTTCAATGTAAGAATGATAGAAATAACGTTTAATTTTTAGAAATGAAATTTAAATATGGATGAATTTTTCACTAATTCAACTAAATTTTGTGTTCTAGGAATTTGACTCAAGAGAGGATGGTTAGTATCGTGTTACTTTTAAAATGAAAAGAAAATGAAAGAAACACACTAACTAGCATAACATCTCTAGGCCTAGACACTAGGGAGAGCTTAGTTAACAAACATGAATAAATCACACAACTAAAATTCAAAAGAAACTCTCTTTTACCTTCCTTGGATGCTCCAAAATGCTTATTTTAGTGGCTTGCTTAGCTTGTGCTCATGAAGTCCTTGGCAATGGAAGCTTGGCTACCTCCATCTCTCCTTGGCACCTTTGACTTTGGCTTGGCTTGGAATCAATTTAACATGGTAACACTAATTGCAATGGCTTCTTAAAGATATTTGTGCATTATAAATTTTCACCAAAATAGCTTATAAATGATGTTTATGGCATCTCTATTTATATATTTTTGGATTTGATCAGAATCAACCTGAACCATCCATCTCAAGATTGAAATGTGTGGTTAAAAATTAATCCAATTTTGTAACTAAAATTGTAATTATCCTCATCATGACATTGACAGAAGGGGAAATTAAGAGGCATGGAGGGCATCATAAAATTCATTGATGAGGCATGGAGAGTATGAATCCTAATATTTATGGCATTTATGGCCTAAGGATGTCTTCCCAAGAAATGAGGTCACTTGATGATGCAGATATTTAATATTCATTTCCAAAAATAAGTTTTCAAAAAGTTTCCATGGAATTATTGATTAAGCTCTAATTTGGTTTAATTAGCTCTTAAGCATGTTTAATCACTTTGTGCACAAATTACTCAAATTAATTATAATACCTTATTAATGGTCATAAATTTGACTGTATTAGAATTGGAAGTCAATGTCATATGCATTGGATCCATATTCCCATTTAGGATGTTACCAACAACAAATAATGAAGGCACATGTCTTATGCAATAGATTTGATAGGAAAGATCAATTCAGAGCACCTAGGTACAAAATTGGAATTTTGACTCAGAATGATCTGATCAAAGTTAATTGGCCCATAAATTGCATTACCCCATTTAGGGATACCTTGACCAAAATCAGCACTTGAATATTTCAGTTTCAAATCTTTTAATGTGCTTTAGTGTTTTTAGGCTAAATTGTGCATTTTGGTTGAAATTGGTCAAAAAATTGATTGGAGGTTATTGGTGGCCAAATTTAGGTGTCTAAAGTCTGCCCCTATTTGGGAAGGCATTAGAAGCTATAAGCATAGTAACATCTTCTCAAAGAATGAAAAGGTCCTATATGCCTACAACTACATGATGATAAACTAGCTGCATGATGCACCCTCAAGGAAATGGTTGACACAAGTAAGTTGGAAAATGGTCCCTCAAAAAGAAAGAAATGGAATGAAGGGACCAAAGAAAAGAAATATGATGGGGCTAAAATATAATGATTTTGAAAAAATAGTCAAAATCACTAAGAATGCAAGTGGGATGGTGTACAATGACTTTCCCAAAGGTGATTATAAGCATTGTACCTCAATAGTGGAAACATGGTATGATAACATAATGATTTGCATAAAGGCAATTATAATCATTTAGAAGATGGAGCTGCCCTAGTTAGAAAAATAAACAAGATAACAACATGCCCCTGTATGGAAAAAAAAGTAAAGTAGTGATAACATAATGATTTGCTCAAAGGTGGTTATAATCATTGAGAAATATAGGTGGGACAATATACAATGATTTTCCCATAGGCAGTTATATTCATTAGACTTTGATTATGGAAAACATGATAAACATGGCTGAGGATGATGATAAGTTAACACAGAGGGTAATGATGAATTGGAACAACCTACTAGTAGGGAGATGCTCATCTGAACTAATAAAGGTTGAATTTTTTTTGTGTTTAATTACTCTATTTGGGATATGATTAGGATGGAATCAAGATGTTGGTGTTGAAGAGATGCCACCATTGATGAATAGACTTCTTGAAGCTTATGTTTGTTTTATCTCATGTCGATAGGCATCATGGTATAACATCATGAGGACTTGATTGAAATATGCATAAGGACTGACTCCCATAATCTAATACTCAATAGAAAACAATGCACCAATTATAGAAACCATGATGACAATGTAAACATATGAATATGGATGGATTTGAGTATAAGTGTGGGAAAGGAATCACCCAATGAACACACATAAACTGAATCAAGGCAACAATGCTAAAAGCAAACAAATAGGTAGATAAAAAAAAAAAATAAGCAAAAATAAACAAACAATGCAATAGAAACCATACGAACATTGCCCCTAGAAAATAGGTGATAACTTAACAAACAACCAAAATGGGGAAATAGAAGAAAAATAAGGGGGTGGTTGAGCTATCTCCATATGTACTAGGTAAGTGGATGTTGCCTACATAGTTTGATGGATGCAATTTCTAATAAAAAACTTTAGGCCAAATATAGTTATCTCAAGGAATGGGAAGAATGTGATAGCTGAGAAAAATAAATAGAATGGATGTGATAGAAGAATAGGAATGGTCTTGAACAATGACAAGTGCATGAGAGAAAAAGGCTAAAAAGGATGGGAAAACTAAATGACAAGTGATTTGCTTGTAACTTAGTAAGGGTTCCCATAATCTTTAAGGCAAAGAAGTTGTCAATGTTTTTGTTCTTTTCTAAAAAAATTTCAAATGTTTTTGGAATTTTATTTGGGTATCTCACTCAATCAAAAATGATGAGACACTAAATGGTTCAAGCTCACAAAATGGTGAGAGAATTTAAACAAAGGTTGCTCACAAAATGGTGAGAGCATTCAAACTTAGGTTGCTTATAAAATGATGAGAGCATTCACACTTAGGTTGTTCACAAAATGGTGAGATCATTCATATTTAGGTTGCTCATAAAATGGTGAGAGCATTCACACTTAGGTTGCTCAAAAAGTGGTGACATAATTAACACGTAGGTTTCTCAAAAAAGGGTGAAAGAGTTCACACTTAGGTTGATCACAAAATGGTGAGAGAGTTCACACTTAGGTTATTCACAAAATAGTGAGATATTTCAAACTTAGGTTGCTCACAAAATGATGAGAGCGTTCACGCTTAGGTTGCTCACAAAATGGTGAGAGCGTTCACACTTAGGTTACTCATAAAATAGTGAGAGTGTTCACACTTAGGTTACTCACAAAATGTTGAGAGCATTCAAACTTAGGTTTCTCACAAAATGATGAGAGTATTCACACTTAGGTTGCTCAAAAAATGGTGAGAGCATGGTGGAAAGGGTGACTGAGCTGACCTCAACAAGTATTGAGCATTGCCTACATAGTCCAAGAGTAGGACCTCAAGTCACTATATTTCTGCCCTTACAATGGAGGGATCCAACTAATGTAGTAATCAATTCAAAAAAAATAGGTACATTTGGTAAAAAGGCATAGTATGACATAGAAAGTGGCAAGTTGGTATGCCAAGGCTTAATGTTGCCACTAGTTTGCCCATAGGTGGTTATAACTAGGAAAAAATGGCATCTATCAATGGTACTAATTTTATTAAAGGTGGTTATAATTAGTAGCAAGACTGGTGGTAAGAATGGAATAAAAAATGAAGGATGCAACTATCAAAACTTTTATCACACTATTCCAAAATGTGATCTCTGTTTGAAGTACTTAAACTAATTGATGAAATTGATCAGTTACCTTGATGCTGAAAATTTATAAGGAATGGCAAAAACCAAGGTCAAAAGGGCTAGGATTTAGAATACACTAATCCAATAAGTCAAAATTAGAATGTAGATACGACTAAGAGGACAGATAATGATGATATTTTTACAAAGAAGAATAGTGATAAAATGGCCTAACTAAAATGATCCATATATATAATACACTTGAGTGCTCAAGAATAGTATCATTTGAGATGAATAATATTCATCAACTTAGGAAGTTTATCTCTGTTTGGTGTGGTAAGTTTGTATGCTCCTAATCCATAATCTGTAGTAATTATGAAAGGCCCTATCCAGTTTGGTTTGAATTTTCCTTTATGTTTCTTCTCAGCCATGGTATTCTTTTGGTTTTCCTTAAGAACAAGATCACCAAGTTAAAATATTATATAATTAACATGTTGATTATAGTGGTCTTTGAGTTAGTTCTGATATGCTTGAAGATTGCTAAGCATGACTATGGATTTCTCATTAAGTAGGTCTAGCTCTTGTAGGTGAGCTACTCGATAGTCATGATCATCCAGGACATGCTTGAAAGAAATGTGCAATGAAGACAATTTTATCTCAATGGGAAGAATGGCTTTAGTACCATAAAAAAGTGAGTATGGAGTGGCTCTTGTGGGGATACAATGATTGTTACAGTGTGCCCAAAGGGTAGGGAATATCTGTAGGTGATAATCATGACCAGAATCATTGACAATCTTTTTAATAATATTGACAATGGTTTTATGGGATGCCTCAAATTAGCCATTACCTTGAGGGTAATATGTTATAGAAATATGTTGTGTGATGTTATATTTGGTACATAGATAGTCTACATCCTTGTTCTTGAATGATACTCCATTATCAGATATAATGTCAGAGGGGATACCACAATGAAAAATGAGATGATCTAAGATGAATTTGAAAATTTATTTTCTAGTCTTATAAGTGAGGGGTATAGCTTCAACCCACTTAGTGAAATACTTAGTGGCCATAAGGATTTGTTAATGGCCATCAGATGAAGTGGGGTTGATCTTCCCAATAAGGTCAAGTCCCTATGTATAAAATGAACATGGTGTCAACATCAGTTTTAGAGATTTTACTAGGGTATGAATCAGATTAGCATACCATTGACATTTGTCACACTTCTTTACATATGCAATGGCATCTGTGTCCATTGTGGGCCAATAATAGCTAGTATGCAAGATATTTTTAGATGGGACTACCATGTTAGAATGAGATCCACATACTCCTTCATGAACTTCTCTTAACACTAGTGTATACTCTACTGAAGTTAAACAATGAAGCAAAGTTCTATCAAAAAAATGATGGCAAAGGGTGGATCCAAGTAGAGTCTAATGAGTGGAATGATAAATGAAGGATTTGGTTCATTTTTGAGATAGGTTAGGTGGCAGAACTTGATCATGAAGGTAGTTGTAAAATTTTGAGTACCAGATAGAATTAGGACCAATAATATCACAAATCATTGTAACGGTTGAAGGTTCGTAAGCCGGTGCTGACAAATTCTTGATGAAGAACTAATACTATCTAGTTTTATCTATTTGTCAAATTAGAGAGCCAATAGTAGCCATAGCATCTGTAGTTATATTACTAGCCCTTAGTATGTGCTCAAACTAAATGTTGGTAATTTATTGCTGAAGAGTGTTGATCATGGATTTATATGGAACTAGCTTATCATCTTTGGTATGAAAATAATATGTGACTTGATTGATGATTAACTAAGAATCACCATAAAATTAGAGATGAGATATGTTCCAATACATGTCCTGTCAAAGTCTTGCAATAAGTGATTCATACTCAGCCATGTTGTTTGTACAAAAAAAGTTGATTCTAAATGATTTAGGGATTAGATCCCCATGTCTTGCAATAAACCTACCCCTGATCTATGTGAATTAAATAAACCATCAAAATACGGCTTGTAATGACAGTCATTATGGATTCATCAAGAAATTTAAATGTGAGTGGTTGTGTGTCTATGAGATGTGGTTCCATAAGTGGATCTATAAGAACTTGTCCCTTGATTGCCTTCTAATTGAAATACTCTATGTCAAACTCACTGAGAAGCATGATCCATTTAGCCATTCTACCTTGCAAAGCTATTTTAGATATATTTTAGTTAGTAGATACTTGGGTGGATCTAAATTTTAAATGACCATGGTCTTATTATTCAATATGTAATGGCACAATTTTTGAACTGTGAAGACCATGGCTAGATAATATTTTTCAATAGGTACATAATTATGTTCATATGTAACCAAGGTACAGCTTAGGTAGTATACAACATGCTCTTTTTCATTATCATCATGTTGAGCCAAGAGTGCCCCTAGAGCATGGTCGGTAACTGATAGGTTTAACAAGAATGGCTTTCCTGGTATAGGAGGTAATAAAATAGGTGGATTAATAAGATAGTCTTTAAGTTGTTGAAAAGTTATTTGGTAGTGATCATCCCAGTGAAATATAACACCCTTCTTTAGAAGGTGTGTAAATGGATGGCATTTGTCTACTAACTGAGAGATGAAGCATCAAATTGACTATGTCTTACCCTGCAAACTATAGAGTTGCTTTAAATTGGTTGGTGGTAGCATCTTAATTATAACATGGACTTTAACCAGATTGAATTCAATACCTCTATGAGACATGATGAACCTGAGTAATTAACCTAAAGTTACATTGAACATGCATTTATTTATATTGATTCTAACTTTATAATCCCATAATATTTCAAATATCTTATGCAACACTACTAGATGGTTGGCCCTGGTTTTGGATTTTCCTAATATGTCATTGACATTGTCTTCAACAATATCATGCATCATATCATGGAATATGATAGCCATGACTCTTTTATATGTAAAGATAGCATTCTTAAGGCCAAATGGCATTACCTAATAACAAAATGCTTCCAATAGAGTGATGAATTCTATTTTATGTTGGTCATCTAGTGATATTCTGATTTGGCTGTATCTTAAAAATCCATCCATGAGTGAAAGCATTTCATAACCTACCATAAAATCGATGATCATGTCAATATTAAGAAAAATAAAATCATATTTAGGACAAGATTTATTGATGTCTTTATAATTAGTACAAATTTTTATTCCTTCAGGATTTTTACTAACAGGTACCACATTAGAGATCCATTCTGAGTAGTTAATGGATCAGATACATCCTACTTCTAAGAGTTTTTAAAACTCTTTATTTACCAATACAATAATGTGAGGATACATCTTATGTAGCTTTTGTTTTCAGGTTTGGCATCAGGATTAACCACAAGGTGGGGTCCAAATCTGGCATGTCATAATAGGCCCATGTAAAGATATCTACAAATTCACTCAACAGAGCTATAAATACTTCATGTTCCTCCTTAATGAGGGACATGCCTAATATTACCAATTTTAGGTCTAATGGAGTCTTGATATTTACCTTTGTTGTATCTTCAACTAGAAGGGTCGAACCATCTTCTAAGATAATGGGTAACATCTTGAACTGTTGGATTATGTTAGGGTCCTCTACTAGGACTTGCTCTTTAAATTCTCTTAGGCATGATGAATCTAAGTCCCCTAATGGGAGATATGGACATGTGACAAAAATAGTCATAAATTTTTGAAGAATTTGATTAAATACTTATTTTTTCTGAAAGCTAAACTTAGATCTATAGTCAAGTTCATCATTGGTGGTCTCCTAGTCTAAATTTGAAGAAGAATGAACACCCTCATATAATGGCACTTGAAATAGGTTTTCACCACTAGATTGACCTTTATCTTTACTTTTTCCTTGGTTAAAAAGTGCCTCAAAGAGGTTTTCACTTTGAGACCTCAATGTTTTACTTATTTTCTTTTGGCTAAGGGTGTTCACTCACTCTCCAAAAAGGCTACATGATCTAATGTAATTGAGAATCCTGACTTGTGATATCCCAATAAAATGTTGTCTCTAAGGCCTAAGAAGTCACAGAATGCCTCATCATTCTAGAACTCATCAATTGAGAGACTAGATTCTTGTTGGTCCCAATCTATCAATTGAGGATAATATAATGGTAATGAGTTGTAATGAATGGCCAAGGTAAAGGTAAAAATGGCATTGTTATCAAATAGGTTGGTTTTAGCTAGGTCATCAAAGGTGAGGCTATGATCAAAATCTGCTTCACTATCGACATCATCATCACTAGTAATTGGTGATGGAGTTTGAATAAGATATGTGGGGTCACCTCTAGGTGGTTTAAATCCATGTCCATAAGGTTTTTCATACTTAGTCATGGAAATTAGCTTGATGGTTCCTTGTTGATTTGATCTGAGGCCTCTTCCTTCATAATTGTGATGCTCCATGATCCTATTGGGAATAGGATACTTTGTACTTTAATAAAAATCAACTATGTTGTCATTGTATAACCATGATTCATGCCCTTTAAGAGGGTTTAGTTCTAGGGCAGATGCTAATACAAATGTGATAGGTCCCTTATCTTTGTTCTTTTGTTACCAATGCATATGTAGAGTGACTTTAGGTCACCCAAAGGTTTTCAAATTTTGAGGAAGATTGGTAATATGAAATGTATCATGGGTCACATACTCTTTCAGTCCATTATCTGAAATGGTGAAATGATTAAAAGATTCAAGAGGTGGCATGTGGGAAAGGGAATCCAAGGTATTAGGATCTATGTAATTATTCAGTGAAGGATCAATAAGTATAGCCTTTCTTTTATCTTGCTTGGAACTTAGATTCATGTCGTACTGATAATTGTAGCTTTAAAATTCAATCTCAAGATTTTTGTAGTGTTCATATGGGTCTAAATCTCCTAAAATATTCACTTCCATGCTTGAGTGGGAAAACTTGATACATTGGTGTAGCATTAATGGGATTGCATGAATCTCATTTAACCAAGGCCTACCTAGAAACATATTGTATGATGACTCGAGATCAAACACACGACAAAGTGTATTATGGGTCAAAGGTCCAATGATAAATGGAAAACTAATGGTGCCTTATGATTCTCTTTCTTGATTATCATAGGCTTTAATGGTTATTGTTTTTGGGTGAAGATATGCTATTGTGTACCTAAGAATCTTGATGAGCTTTAAAGACACTATGTTGAGGCCTAATCTATTGTCTATAAGGACATGTTTCACTTTATGCCACTTTATATAAACTTATATGTATAATGGGTTATTATGGAGTGAGCCAAGGGAAGACATATCACTTTGGTTGAATGTGACTTGTTGGCCTGGAGCTAGGTGTCTAACCAAAGCTTTAAATTTTCTAGGGGATATGTCACTAGAAATAGTGGATTGGGTCAATAACTCATTCAAGTGTTCTTGTGAATTATTAACATTCACAATAAATATAAAATAGAAATTTGTGTTGGTGTCTTCTACAATTGTTCCAAAATATCAAACTTCTTGTCTTGGTCAGTAGTGAATGGTTTATTTTGAGGTTGAACAGTTGGTTGGATGATAGGTAAAGTGGCAGATGGTTGTGGGCCTAGGATAATAATATTTGACCTTCAAGTTATGATTTCACAATCAAGATTAAATAATAGACAATTATTGCTAACAAATGTTGGGAATGGTGTGGGACCATACATGACAAGTCATGATTACCGATGTACTCATGTATAGTCATGTGGCAAGGATGAGTTGTCGATATAAAGTCCAAAGGGGGAAGTCCTAGTTTGTTGGGTTGCCTGTAAGCACTCCCAAGTCAAATAAGGATTACCCATGTAGTTTGGCTGAATGTTGTTATTTATCAATGGTCTAGGCTAATTATTACTTGTTCTAGGATTAATGGAGATGGTATTAACACTACCCCTTGCAATATGACCTACAACACTGTTGTAGTCATGTGCAACTACATGGTAGGTTTGTTGGTTTTTACCATTCTAACCTTGGTTTTGTCTATTGTTCTATTGATGTGGGTTCTATTATTGATTTTATTGATTCTACTAGTTTGACCTTTGATTTTAATATTATTGATTTTGCTATTACACTAGCCATTGTTGTTATTGTTGCTGATTATTTTTCTATTGCTGATTGTTATGTTGAGGAAAGGGTTTTGATAAAACTTAAGAGTTTGATTGGAAGTGGAATCACCATTATCTAATGTTATCTCCCCATTTTCCAACATAATCTTAATTAAATGCTTGAGTTGGACAAATCTTCATAGATTATGCCCATTGACTCGATGATAGTCACAAAATTCATTTTCACAGTACTAATTAAGATAAGAAATGACTTGTGGATAATGCTTTGGTATAGGACAAATAATCAAATTAGCGGAAGTAAGTTTATGAAATACATACTCAATAGGTTCTCCTAGGTCACTAAAGACATGATGCATAAGCATGATTCTCTTAGGAGGATGGGTTTGCAATGGTAAAGGTTGTTATATTTATCAGGTAGGTCTTGGTTGTTGTTCTTGCAGTATTGGTTAGAGAGGTTGTTGGGTAGGAGTAAGCTAAAAATATGGTGTAGATGATGTTTTCACCATTTGGACATGATGAGATTCAATTGCTCCATTTCCCACAACATTCCTATTGTGGTTGAATTGCTTCAATATTTTTTGGTTATTACCCTGTGCCAGTTGTGATGCTTGTGCTTTAATGGGGTGTTGATGTTGGAAATTTCCTTGATTGGTACCTTAATTTTGATTAGTTTAATTAAGCTTGATGACTCCTTTATTGATGAGTTCTCGCTCAATCAATAAACCTTTATCAATGATCTCTTTGAAAGTATGTGCACATTGTAGTTCCAAATAATAAGCTATCTCACTATGCAAATTTTTAGTAAACACAACAACTTATTATTTATATAATAAACTATGGGTGAAATGGATTGCAAGGGCTCTCCATCACTGTAGATCACTTATAAAACTCTCACTAGCTTTTTGTTTTGCTTGCATTAAGTCCACTAATGAAATTGCATGCTTGAGATTATAAGAAAAGTGCTGCACAAACTTATTAGAAAGATAATCAAAATTCATTACTAAATTTTTGGGAAACTTTAAAAACCACTCCAAGGCTTGTCCAGCCAAGCTCCTTGGAAACAATAGTAAAAGGTATATGTCGTTATATGCTAGTAGTTGACATGTGACAAAGAATTTGGTCAAATGAGCCTTAGGATTACCTTTCCTTTTGTATTTGTCAAATTTTGGTGGTTCATATCCTGGAAGAAATGGTATCTATAAATTCTCCATGTTGAATGGATAGGAACACACATCATCCAATTTGAATTTTTTAGTCTATTTCCCAGCTTGAATGGTAGCAATTGCATCTTTTATCTATTGTAATTCTTGGGATAAGAAACTAGAAGGAACATTGGTTTGGGTAGATGGTTGGGAGGTCATAAGTGGGACACTTTCAATAGGGTATGATGGAGATACCTATGAGGTTATATTGGTTTAGCTAGAGAATGGAATAGGAATATGCATACATAAATAAGGATGTACTTGAAATTTACACATTTGGTTGCATGATATTCTGGTTTAGGTTAGCGATAAAGGTTTGACTTGAAGGAATTTTTGGTTGGGATAGAGGGATATAACTATACTATGCTTATTGTGGTTGAAAAGGGACATGCTGTTGACTAATCAAACCTTACTGTTGAGTGTAAAATTTTAGACCAAGACCCTGTCTCTAAATTTGTGACACATTTTGAACCAACATTTGTCTAGTAGGTACTTGAGAAACATGGGAACCTCCTTGTTTCATGAATCCCTATGGGAAAGTGAAAATAGGTTGCAGATTCAACATCTATTGTTGACCAATATTTGGATGTTGTTGACTAGTCAGTGTTTGGTTTTGGATTGGCATAGTTTGCAAATAAAGAGCTATGTTTTTCATTACCTGGTGAGGTGGAACATTAGTTACCCCTGGTTGAGGTGGTAATGTATTCATCCTCTATTGCATTGATACACTAGATTGTGCATGATATTGTGGAATACTACTCATTACTTGTTGAGGAGGAGTAGGATTCATTACATTCTATTGTTGAGGTGTGGCATTGGCTATTATTTGATTGCCTAATCCCATATGTTATACACTTGAGGAAGCAGTCGGTTGAGGTTTGGATGTATAAATTCCTACTCCCTGGTATGATGACCTACTCATGGAATTAACTATAGGAATATGTTGTTGGCTAGTCATTTGTGCATTAGTACCACTTTGATTAGGATTGGATGCTACTTTCATATTTTACACTACATTTGGCTCACTATTCTATGTAAAGGCCAAAGACACTTCTTTAATAACGGGCATATGCATCAATTTATCTATCAAAGCGAGTTGCACAAATGGGTTGGAACTCAGATTATCTTATTTAGTTAACTCTATCAACACTCTTGTTGAAGGAACTAAGTCAATAAGAGGTTTACTCATCATGTTTATCTGATTGAAATTATGTGCTAGATTTAGGTAGGTTTGATATGTTCTCTACATTTGGTTAAAGTGATCTTCCATGATTTTTTTGCCTCAATTAGATATATTATGGTCTTGATACGTTGTTTAGACTAGAGCCATAAGATTGTTAGAAGAACTTGTTGATCATAAATGATATTGTGGGGCACTCTTATTAGGCTTGGTAAATTCTCATGCGGGAAGTCTGCTAGAAACTTGGCCCCTACCTCTATGGCTCTAACCAAAATATCATCTTTATTCTCTAACAAATGTCACTCAAACAAAAATGGATCATACACGAAAGCCATATTAGTAGAATATAACTATTGAAGAACTAGCTCATCCACTATGAGTATTGTAGCTAGGTATTATGTGGTTTGTTTTTGGTCTTGTTCTGAATAAGGTGGTGTGTTAACTAGATAGTTAGCCAATAGATCTTGGCTTTGTGCCCCTGATTGAGTATTATAAGATGGATAAGAATCCATATCATAAGTAATATTATCTGTATAGGGGTATTTCACCATTTCTTCCTACATTACTACATTACTAATCCCTAGATTTTACATGAGTCCATTATGAGTGTAGGAATACATGTTGGGATCCATAGTCAATGCTTTGTGATAAAAGGTCAAAGAGTTGTATAAACTCAAAAAAAAATATAGAATCTAAAATAAATGATGCTTTAATTTGGTCTAGATTCATCAAAAAGATCAAAAGGTTTATGCAAATATTTGTGAGGAAACAAGCTAGTGTGAAGTATCTAACATTTCACTGTTCACACAAAGATAAGCAAGTAAATGGACCAAAAATCAAAATGCCAAACTCTAAGGTTGAAGTGTCTCAAATCAGTCTAATCTAAGAATTTGAAAGTTTCTATGTCTTTTGGCCAAATGCGGCATCAAAATCTAGGCTCAAATAAGGCATGTGATAGGACTTTTGGCCAAATGGCATCAAAAGCTAGACTTTGAAAATAGATGAAAGTTTTAATCTAACGAATTTGAAACACTTCTAAAAAACACTAGATATTTGATTCTTGGTCCTGAACTTGATCAACTAGGCATAAGATATTAAACAAAAGGCACTTTTAGAGATATTTTATTTTTTCATAAATAATGGTATAAAACTTGGTTCTTTTGACAAATAAGATAGATAAAAGTGAATGATATAACTATGCTTTAGACAAAGGATCACAAAAATACACTTGGATTGGTCTAAAACTGTAGGAAAAAATTTGAATTCTATGCAAGAGGGTATATGAAACAATATTTGAAATGTTTTGGGTAGCGTAATGATGCTACACTACCCAAAAGGTGTGACAATTTTTTTTTCAAAAAATCTCTAAGGCAAAGATAGTTTCCCATAATTTTGACAGCATAACACTACTTTTATTGACTCAAAATGTTATGGTGCATAGACTCAAAGTGCAAGTGTTTTAGCATAAAATGGCTTAATTCTATCAAGTTATGATAATGATTATGAGTCTTAAACGAACTTCAACCCAAATTGAAAATTGAACCTAAGCTCCCTCAAGTTTAGTGCAAATGGAAAACCAACTTAACACATCAACCCTATGAACTTACAAAGGTGAAATTTCAAATTTATATTATAAGTGAAGGACTTAAAAAAATTTGGTAAAGGTCTAGAATCAATTGGGTAACATAACTACATCAAAGTGGATGATATGACTCCAAAGCTTTTGATGAAATTTGAACAAGGCAAATTGATTTTTTCATGTGGGAAACATAATGCCTCTATATTCAAAGGAAAATGAGGACCATGTGTTTGGTTTGAATTATTTGTTTACACCAAGTTTTGACTTCAAACAAGAATTTAATCTAGGATAAGACCAAAAAATTAATCACTCTTAGATCCTAAATTATATGTCATTTGAGAGTATTTTAAGTTTTCATCTAAAAGTAAATGTGCATTATATAGTAGGGTTTTTACACCCCCCTTCTCTCAAATGACACTACTACGACATGGACCTTGAGGTGCACCTTTCACCAACAATACTTCCATGGAAAGTGGAGATTTTTCTAAGATCTAACAAGTTTTTTAATGTTCTAGAGGAATAAATTTCATAATGACTTTCACACCAAACAATTCAAAATAAAATCATAGATTTTATATCTGTATCACTTAGCTTATTGCAAAAAGGTTTAGTCCTTGTTACAACCACTACATCCTACTATTTGCACAGTGTAGTAGGATGTCCAAAGTGACATTATGTCCCATGTGTAACTCCAATTTGGATCCAAATAAAGTCAATGCTAGGAGATGAAACCCAAGGTCAAAGCTTCCCTAAAGAACTCATGGGAGGTAATGAAGTCCCCCTCGCAAGAAAAGTTTGCATAAAAATAAAGAAAGCATGAAAGTAGAAAGACTTTAGGGTCATTTTCAAGGTCACCCAAACTTTGATGAGTTTTTAGGGAGTGCTTTAGATGACTTTATTTTTAAGCCTTGGACTAGGTTACTTCCAATAGGAATGGCGCTTTTGATTCCAAGGGTTCCCTAAAGGGGACAAATGGAAGATCATACATGTAACAACCCTCTTTTTTCCAAAAAAAGATTTAACTTAAACAACTAAGTAAATAAAAAAACTTGGAAAGGTGAGTTCATTTTTAAGCCCAAATATAAAATTAGGTGGTGTTCATTTGACCCCTTGGTCTTAGTTTTAACTTTGAAAACTAATGCTAAAAACAGTTAAGCACCTAAATATTACTTTAAGCACCCAAAATAATGTTCCTAATTAATTTTAAGCATGCATAAGGTGATATAAACATGTTTTTAGCAAATTTCAAGCTTGGTCCTACAACAAAAATGTTAGCATGTCCTTTAGCCTTGAAGCTCTTTTAGGTTTGAAATAATGAACTTTAGAAAAAGAGCTCTCAGGTCTATGTTTTAAGAAAACATAATGACGGACATCAGTTTTATAACTGATTATGGTTACATTTGCTAACTGATGATGGTTATCTCACTAACATTGTTTATACCAATGTGACTGACAACATCTATCCAATTGATGTCAATTTTACTAACTGATGTCAGTTACTGTGTAAATCCATGGCAAATAAAAAATGGAAAAATAAAGTTAGAAAATAAATTTGAAAGAATTTTAATGATTCAAATAAATATTTTAAAACTACAAAATGATCTTCTTTATGTGTGGGATGAGTCTAGTCCCATTGGACATGCCATATGTGTTCTAGGAATTTGACTCAAGAAAGGATGGTTAGTATCGTGTTAGTTTCAAAATGAAAAGAAAATGAAAGAAACACACTAACTAGCATGACATATCTAGGACTATACACTAGGGAGAGCTTAGTTAACAAACATGAATAAAACACAGAACTAAAATGCAAAAGAAACTCTCTTTTACTTTCCTTGGATGTTCCAAAATTCCTATTGTAAGGGCTTGCTCAGCTTGTGCTCATGAAGTCCTTGGCGATGGAAGTTTGGCTACCTCCATCTCTCCTTGGCACCTTTAGCTTTGGTTTGGATTAAAATCAATTTGGCATGGTAACACTAATTTAAATGGATTCTTTAAGATATTTTTGCATTATAACTTTGCACCAAAATAGCTTAGAAATGATGTTCATGGCCTTTTTATTTATAGATTTTTGGATTTGATCAGAATCAACCTGAACCATCCATCTCAGGATTGAGATGTGTGGCTAAAGATTAATCCAATTTTGTAATTAAAATTATAATTATCCTCATCATAACATTGGAAGAAGGGGAAATTAATAGGAATATAGGGCATCATGGAAGGCATTGATGAGGCATGGAGGGCATGAATCTTGATATTTGTGGCATTTATGGCCTAGGGATGTCTTCCTAAGAAATGAGGTCACCTGATGATGTAGATATTCAATATTAATTTACAAAAATAAGTTTTCAACAAGTTTATATATAATTATTGATTAGGCTCTAATTGAGTTCAACTAGCTCTTAAGCATGTTTAAGCACTTTATGCATAAATTACTCAAATTGATCATAATACCTTGTTATTAGTCCTAAATTTGACTAGATTGGAATTGAAAGTAATGTTAGATGTGTTGGATCCATATTCCCATTTAGGATGTTACCAATAAAAAATAATGAAGGCACATGTCTTGTATAAGAGATTTGATAGGAAAGATCAATCTAGAGCACCTAGGTACAAAATTGGCATTTTGACTCAGAAAGATCTGATCAAAGTTAGCTGACCCATAAATTACATTACCCCATTTAGGGATACCCTAGCCAAAATCAGCATTTGAATATTTAATTTTCAAATCTTTTAATGTGATTTAGTGTTTTTAGGCTAAATTGTGCATTTTGATCGAAATTGGTCAAAAGCTTGATTAGAGGTTATTGGTGGCCAGATTTAGGTGTCTACAAATGTCCTAAATAACTAAGAACCCAAGAAAAAGCTCAAGGGTCCTATAGGGAATTCTATAATGTTTCACTATTTTTATTATGCTTATTTTAATTTTTATAAGAGAGTAAAACTTAAAGAAGGGTGAGATAAGAAGAACCTAGTTGTATTTCACTCCATAATCCTATTGATTATAGATACTCATCTTTGGCTCAGGAAGATGACCTACAGATAAGAAAGAAACTAGAAAAGGGTGGATTACTAATATATATGGGTGGATTGCCTAGCATGAGATAGATCCAATAACTAAACTTCCTTAAAGGATGTCAATCCACTCTTTAAGACAATTGATTTCTGATAAATGGAAATAGGTGCTTGCATTAAATGAAATAAAGTACTTAAAATCAATGCAAGAGATGCTTTTGAAGAGAAATGAAGAGATTTTACTAAAATAGCAATAATTTTATAAAAATTAGTGATAAAATATTTAATTCTTATTTAAAAAATAAGATAAACATATATGATGCAATAGAAACTTTAAAATTAGAATTTAGATAAGGTCTGCTAGGTCAAATTTGTTCACTATTTTGAGAAAAATAAAACACATAGTGACTAATACCGATCACTATGCAATCAGTGCCAGTTAAGGTAACTATCATCGATCAAGGTATGATCAATGCTGATCAGAGATGACCAGTGTTAATTCTTTTAAGTCCTAGTTTAGACAAAAATGGCTTTTGGGTTGGTTGTAAGAAGAATTGTAAGGATTGTTTTAGGTTAAGTGTTGATCATGAGAGTAAAGTCGATTCCTAGAAGTGTCAAACTTAGGATTTGGATGTTCAAGTGATTGAGAATGGTCTATGGGTGATTTGGTGAGAGGTAAGGTGTATGGATTTTTAGAAATCCAACACAAGGAATGGAATGCTAGGGTATAAAATAGATGCAAGCAATGAAACAACTAAAACTAACTATTGAACTTGATAAAAGTGTAGATACTTAGCTTTGGAATTTTTAGGCTTGGAATAATTCTAAGGTTGAGTGAAATCTATGTGAAATCCTAGAGAAATAAATATAGAGATGGTACTTGAGCTCTTTATGTTGCATTACTAAAGCACTTGAATGTCTCTATTATAGTTGCTAGTTTTACTAAGAGATTTGATTCACCTGAGAACTTAAGATTCTCATGCAAAAGATAAATTCAAACCCATGAGTCAAGGCTTTTGGGTTACATTAAGTAACCGTCATTGGTCCTAGTTAATTGGTGCTAGTCAAGGGATGACCATTATTGATTAAGGGAAAAGTGGTCAAAATGGCTAAAATTAGCCATTTCTACTTATGTTTGGTGGTTAAAATATTGGGAAGTAGTTTGAGGTTATAAAAAAATCATTGGGATGCATGAAGAATAAGTATAGGAGGTTAGGTCATTAAATCCCTATGTGGGAATTAGTGTTAAGGCTAAGTGTAAATTAATTAGCCATGGGTTTGGGTGGGGAAGTGTAAATCAGCCTTATTTATTTAGTTAACTTAATTAATTTATCCAAAAGAGGGTGAATGTGTGCGTTAAAGGATTTTAGTAATTAATCTTAACCCAAGGGGGCAAAGGGGGCTAAGGGGTATCTTACGATAATTAAAACCATGTGGTTTTCTAGTGTCTACAAAGGGAAAAAGAGAAGTTGTTATCATCAATGATAATAGGGGGGATTATTGGAGAGTGTGTTATCATTGATGTCAAAATATGATTAAAGATAAGGTAAATGATAAAGTGATGATATGATGGTGAATTTTAAGCATGTTCCAAGACTTGAGATATCTTTCAAAGGTAGGAGAAGGTGTTGCTAAGATGTATAATCTTTCATAAGAGTTTTATGGAGTAGATACATAGATTTATAGGTCAAATAATGAAGACATGGTGCATGAACAGAGTCTTGGTGATCTCAAGGGTATACATGCCTCGGTAGGCCTAAAAAAATGAGATAGGTTGATTAATTATAATTACAATATGGAAAAGATGAGTGTTGATATAGATATATTAAGTTGTCTTATAGTTATATACCAAGTTTCAAGTCATAAGTTTGTATCAAAATGCCTATGAGTGGTTTTGAAGTTTATTGAGTGCTTAGAATGAAGAGATGGGAGCTTGAGAAGAATGTTTTGATGATTTTTGGAATGTGTAGAATTTTCATGATGACCCAATCATTTTGAGAGATATTTAATATGGACCTAAGAAGTTTTTACAAGCATTTTGTAGTGGTTTTATGAATAGAGCTTTATTAACTTTTGTTAAGAATGTAAACTGGTCAAAACCCTCCTATAAACTTTTGTAATGCCCTAATTGAATAAATATTTTTGGATTGTGAATATAATGGATTTTCAAGTAAATTTTTATAATTGTATGTTGTATAAGACTCCTCCAATCATCTCTAGGTGGTAGGGGTGTGTTAGGGCAGTGAGTAAAAAGTATAAAAAAGGCTTATTTCTGAATAAATTTGTATTACAGGTAGGTTTGACTGAGTAAACACATGAAAATAATTATATGTTGAAGGTAAATACTTTTTATTGATGTCCATGAGATATTTTTATGAGTTATAGTCTATGTGTCAATAATTTTATTCAATCAAGTTGTCTTATCACTAAATCTGCAAAGAGTGAAAATAGTGAAAGAAATCAGGTAGAGTGAAAAAGTGATTAGGGAAGAGTTACAAGTGATTAGGGATGAATAAAATTATTTTGGGTATTTTTTAATTTACTATTATTCATGTTACCTTAAATTTTAAGTCTTGTTGATGCTTATACATAGGCTAAAAGATGCTCACAAAGTGACTTGTCTGAGTTAGATGAACTATGCAGGTGTGTGCTTCAAAAGTTGATCCATATGTTCCATATTTTCTATTAGAAATATATGTCTTAATGTTTGGGTATGTGATAAGGGTGTTAAATTTTATCATTAATGTATTTTTAATTCAAATAAGTAATCCTATAGGTGTTATGAGTCATGTTCATCATGACTATGTGTTGAGTCAAGATGAATGCTACAAGCATGCTGAGGGAAGTGAAGTGTTGTAATTCCTCATGATAATAAATGATGAATAAAATGGAAATGTTGATGTTTTTTTAGATATAAATTAACTATACAATACTTTTGTAATGTATATGGATAATTTGAGGAGTTGAATTGTTAAAGCTAAAAAGGCTTGTCTAGTTGTGAGTACATAGTGTGCGAGTGGTCTAAGGGATTGGTCTATTAGACCAATTATTGATGTCAATATAAGAGACATAATTGATGAATAATGATAAATATACATTATAGTAACCATTAATGTGGATTATATATTATTAAATAACCATTTATAGTTCTAAACATGAACTTATTCATGACTATAATTTTGGAGGTTATATGCAGTTTGAGTGGTCAATTTGAGGAAGTGAGTTTAATGTTTTTTGACTTGATTTGAGGAAAAAAAATGAGTATTTATATTTTTTATAAGTATAAAAGGTTATTAATAATTTATTATAAGTCATATATTACCCTTTTTCAAGTTTGGAGAGTCAAGATGCTTAACTGTACATTGATTGTGTTTGATCAGAATTGAGTGAGCTTGTTACAAAGGTGGTTTTGGGATATTAAAACCTGTGTGATGATGTCAAATGGATTTGGTGATGTTTATTAGCTAATTAAGGATATATTAATCAAATTTTTTTAGTGTTTTTTTATAAAATCTATTTTATTGTTTAGTTATAGAAGATAGACTTTTTTGTGTTTTAAGGCTTAAATGGCAAGTAGGCTAAAAGGCTTCGGTCAAGTGGTGAGTTAGAGTTCCAGGTGGCATGGAAATATGTGGGAGTTAGGAAGAGTATATTTGAGTAATTTTTTATGTGTTTCATTTGTTGGTGAATTCAAAATGTGTTCAAAGAAGTATGAGTGTAACGTGTGGGTGTGAAGGCCTTATTCTGTTAGGTCTCCATTAGGCCTAATAGTGAAAGTGGTCTCTATGGACTATGAATCACTTATGGAAAGGTTGTATAATTCATGTGACGTGTATGAGGACATATTTAAAGGTAAAATAATTATTATAAATATCTTGGCTGACCAATATGGGTTAGATGAAATGTATGGTATAAGAGCAAGGCCTATTTAGACTAGTTATGGGAGTGTAGACTTAAGTGAAGAGAATAGATCATTAAAAGAGAAGACGTAGGTCATTAAGGATGGTTAAAGGGTAAATATTATCATTAATGAGTATATAACCAAGTTTATGTAGGTTTATACATAGGTCATTAGACCAAATGAGCCTAGAAGAGGCATATTAAGTGAAGGAGCCTAATCAAATTGTATAAGGTAGAGAGGTAGGTTTATAGGTGTTAGAGAAACAGAAGTCCAATATCAGGTGTGTAAAAAATTATATCATAGGTGGAGATCAGATATTATTTTATTTAGTTTGTTCTTGATCATCTAAGGGGTTTTACCCTCCTTACTAGTTGGTGTTAGCTAAAGGTCAAGTGGGTACTTGACTAAATTGAGGGGTGGGTGCTCCTTGATTAGTTGGTGTTGGTCTAAATTGAAGAAACACATTTATAGGATAATATTCCAAATATTTTTTCAATTTTTTTTATCTCCCAAGAGGGTTCCCACATAATATATTATTCTATATTATTATTTGCTTGTGTGAGTATGATTTATGGAATGGTGTTTGGAATTGAATATGTATTTTTGTGCAATTGATTCACCCCCTCCTCTCAATAGCAACTTCCAACATAAGTCACATAAATTTTTGGTTGGTATGGTTCAAAGATAGAAGGTTTTAATCTTAGATATTAGGCATGGTATGGGGTCCCTATGACGTTCCACTTTGTGGCATTAGTTTCCTCATTGGGCCCATTAAATCTATGAACAATTGCTAAGAGTGTAAGGGGCTCATAATGCCTTATTCATCCTTTTAAGGCTCAGGTTTTCCTCTATTATTTCTAATTTAATGTTTGATGAAATAAAATGGTAATATTTGGGTGATATCAAGGTAAAATTAGACCTATATGACACCAAATTCATCAGGCAAATTAGTTGAATAAAGAGCATTTAGCAAGAAACTAGTTCCTCATCTTTGTTGGCACATTGTAATCAAGACTACAATTAGGTTTTAGACTAGTTAAAGTGTTTTATTTCCATAATTGGTCTTAAAATAACCTATATAAACCATCATTATTACTAACAACTTCATTAGACCACATTAAAGCATTAGACAATCCATGAACTTTAGGGGAGAAAGAATATTGTGCATTTTAAAGAATGGTTGCAGGTGATACTCTAGGGCAGACCTTATTGAGGTCATGGAGAGATGAAAAGTGGGGATTAAAATGATGATATACAAATTTTTTATCTATTTTTTCACTAATATCTCTATCCTCCTTCAAGTTACCTCCATTATTTATGGGAAGAGATCAGTCATGAGGTAGATAAAATGAAGTGTCAAACCTAATACACACATCTACATGTTTGCATGTATGTGGATGAGATATGACCTCAAATTTACAAATATAAGATTAATATAAAGGGTCTCATATTTTATATAAAAATCATGAGATGAGTTTGGATAATTTTAATGTCTTGAAGATCACATGGAACAATTAGCAATCAATAGACCTAGACAAACACCTACAGGGTAGTGTTGAGAGAGTGGAGTGGAAGCTCAAGTTTGAGCTTGAAACTTAGGGTATTAAATTTAAATAAAAGGTTTAGAGGGTATATAATAGGTGATAAGAGTTATTAAATATCTATACTTTTTAGGAGATAATAATTTATTAGTGTCTTAGATTGAAGAATGACTTAAGCCTATTGAGAACCTAATCCCATTGAAGTAGTATAAAAAGATTCAAGGGTCCTTAGAGTCATCAAATATAAATCAATATGGAATTGGTTTCCCATCCATAAAAAATTTATTCATATAATATTATGCACACATACTCATTGGTTTTCCATTCAAGAAGGACTGTTTATTTGGTAGATCCCAAAAATGAACTATGTGAACCCAAGAAGTACACTGGGTAAGTCAAGAAGGTTGTGAAGGTGTCAAGGAGGTTTCATGGTGATTTTAATCCCATTAGATGAATTATAATATATCAAAATAATAGAACATATTTCCCAAGATACCACCAATGGATCATGCAGGCTTGAGATGAGCCAATAAAGAGGATGGAGGTTTTAGGCCTAATGGCTATCTATAAACCTATAGTAGGAAGTATGGCAAAAATGCCATAAAAATAAGTGTAATAAGGTTAGGAGTCATATTAAGAGGCAATGATAAGTATGATAATACTTCCTATCACTGATTGGGATCACCTAAATGATTAAACATAGTTGAAGAAGGTCTACAAGCAAACTCAGTCAAGAGACTTAACATAAACCTATTACACTCCCACAGGAAGGGTCCTTAAAAATAATTAAGGGAATGTGTTGGCCTAAACATGAGAGGTGAGGTGGAGAGATATAAATATACCTATTCATCTGGATATTAAGTCTCACAGTATTCTTAGAGTGATTAATTACTTGAAGGCAATAACAAGCCTAAAAGGTTAATTAGGCCTAGTAGGCCTAAATGGACATACACAGATCTATACATGAAGGTGTAGACAAATTATATACTTTGAGAATATTTTTAAGTTTTAATTATTTAGGAGGGTAAATGGAAATATGTCAGATAGCTCCATGATATTTTGGCCATTGGATAAAGAAAAAAATTCAAGTAAAGACCTATTAGGGTCAAGAGAGCAAGAATATGAATAAACCCTCAAACTATGCTAATTTTTTAAAAATGACCACTTGAACATATATTATAATGTGTCTCAAATCCCATTTATTACTTTTGGGAAAAAACAATCACTATTTATCCTCTATTCCCAGATTTCCCTTTCTTGACCTCCTAGTTGCATGTCTACTAGCCTGAGGAGTGTTTTCTTCACATGTGAACTTCAACAAGAAAGTAAATGGAGTTCCTATATATTTAGGAGAGGTGAATGAGGTCATATAATAAAAATATTTGTCATTTTTTCAATAATCCAAGCCATCAATGCTATGAATAATCACTAAGAAAATATGCTTCTTAAACCCTACTTAAACCTTAATAAGATCTTGATGAGAGAGTTAGTAATTTCAAAAACTCAAAATGGATTGGATAGGACCTGTAATGAATTTAATGGTGTCTATGACTCTCTTAATCATCTTAATGAGTGAAAATTTAGAACATGTGAGTTGAATGTGTATGAAAATAGAACTAATAAACTCTTTCTTAAACTAATTTTTAAGGTTTTGAACTAAAAAAACTCTTCTAATTAGTTACAAAGGATGCCTAGGATAATATAAGGGTGATGTCACCATATTTAGATAATCTAAGATTGTTTCATCATTTTTATATGAAACACAAGTGACTATACAAGCCTAAGTGGAAAAGTATGGCTCATATAGCTTCAAGAAAGTTATGTATAGGCCATCTATAAGTCTAGAGAGCTAGAAATACATCAAAGCACCTTTAAAGGAATATAAAAATCAAATACTTCAAAAATGAAATGGAATCTCCATTTAAGTAACAAGGTGTAATGAATATTTCTTATGGTGCCAAACTAGAACTAATTTGGAGGCTATACCTTAACCATTAAGTGAGAATAAATTATAAAGATCAACATTAGTCTTTTAATGAATAAGAAGTTTTGAAAGAGATAGAAATAGGATTTGAACATCATCAACATACCAAGTGTCAATTATAAGGTTTGTAATTGTCTATAAAATTTATATGTCAAATGTTTTGAAGAGGAGTTATGAATAAGAAAACATCTACAACTACCAAGGAGTCTTCCTATGCCATTATTGTGAAGAGGTTCATGAACACTTGTTCTAAATGAGGAGGAGAATAATAACACATTATTTCAAGTATTGGTTTCAATATTCCTCTATTTTGTAAATGATATGATCATGAAATCAGTCCATGAACTCTTTTTTTGTCTTTTATCTCTCTCTTCTTCACTTTTCTTCTATAAAATGCAGCTTTGAGAGGTATTTTAATCATCCTCAAATTAGTTATGGTAAAGCCTTACCAAAATTAAGTCTTATACCTACTTATCAAAATCAATTAAAACTAAATATTATTGTTTTCATCTTGAATACAATTATATTTAATGGGGTATTGCTGAATGATTTGTGATAATAATTGTGTTTCCTTAAATTTGTCCTTCTTCTTCATACATCTATGTGAGTTTGTCTTCTCTTCACAGGTTATAAGAAGTGTTATACATGGTTTTATAAGTGTGAGAGCTGATAATTCATTGTTTTTTATTGTTATTAACTTTTTATTGATCATCTTAAGCCTTTGAAACCTAAATAGCCTTCATATTGAAGCACTAGTGTGATAGGAATTTTCTTAAAAAGGTATAATCAAATTAAAACTTAGTAATTCATAGTGAATCATTTATCAAGTTGGGGTCCTTATGTTTGGTACATCACCTCAAATTTTCTTATTAGTATTAGCTTTTATCTTCCCCTTTTAAAAGCCAAGCAAGTAGTTTAGTTGTTAATGTAGTTTATGTACTTGGGATCTAGCCTAAAATCTAGAGGTTTAGTCCTCATAGAAGTCACCCATAACCTATGACTAATCCCATTGTATAGCTTATGTGAGAGGGATTGAAGGCACCCTCTCAAGGGTGAAATTTGAGATATAACAAGTATTACAAAATTTCTTTTAGTAATATGTCTTGAACTCACACATAAAGGTTAATAATTTATCGTAGAAGTAAAGCACATGGAGTTTCTCAACTTCACTCATATGTACTAGAGTTTGGACTATTTAACATCAAAATTATAAAACAAAAATATCAATAGTATTAACACCACTATAATGTTGAGATCAATGGACCAAACATATTTTTTTTTATGTTATTAATAATGTAACATCTATATAGTGTGGATTAAATTCATTTGTAATCTTATCTTTTTTATAAGTACTCTTCACATTCCACTAAAATACATGATGAGTACCTAGAAGGCATGATGAGTACACAAACTCATAATTCTATGCATTAGACTAAAATGATTACATACGTCTTTTCAAATTCTTAGGCATCCATAGTAGATCATACATATTTTTATTATGAGCAGAGGAATACTCCTAAGCAATGTAGCCTACAAGATCATTGGATTTACCAGAAAATATGCCACATCAATAAACATAATGACAAATGTACATTTTTTTTTTGATTTAACATCTTAAATTCCTTCTCAAGGATTGAATTCAACATCACCACATGAATAAAAATAATAATTGGTTCCTTATTTAACACCATAACTATGGAACCAAAAGTTAATAGCAACGGGAACCATCAATATTTCAAGTGGGGATAATTGATCTAGAAGGATATAAGATAACATATATTCCTATAATTATAAATTATTTATCATGTATCCCTACACTATCATCAATGAAATATGCATCTATTTTAACACTCATGTGCTAAATCATAATATCCAAATCATCTATTATGTTACCACATAGTTCCTTTAGTTAAACATTACAAAATTTTAAGGAAGTTTAGGAGTTTTTTAGAGTTTTTGAGAGACTATGTACACTTAAATATACAAATTCAGCTATGTGAACCTTTAGGTGATGATCCAACCATTTTGAAAAGGTATTATGGTCTAAAATTGGATAAAACAAAAAAAAAATTAGGTTGTGGTAAATGAGGTAGCTTACTCTAGAACTATGGCATCTCTTTATGTATTTATTAATTTTACTATCTCATCCCTAGTTTTCACAAGACACTAAGGAGATACTTTGTACATCAAATAATTCCATGGATGCTCACATAGCTTGTGAAACTTGCATACGTATATTCCATGAAGAGTGACCCTTTGAACCCTTGTGTTGTTCAAAAATACAATGATGAATAACCATGATAATTTTTGGCACTATTGTAAACCATTTGGTATATTTTTATGCCTATGAATTTTCAAGATCAACACCATGAATAAATGCATGTGACACCCTTACATTCTTCCAAAACACCTTATAACATACCAAACATTAGTCTCACATAGCTAATCAATCAAATTTAGTGTGCTAGAACATTTAAACCATGTGGAATGATATGTTCCATTCTCTAAGTTTGTGTCAAGTCATATATCATTTAGATAATTCACCACACATACAAATTTAATTATCACACCTGAAAGGAATTCAAGCCATCACTCAGGAAGAAGTTGAACCATTATTTTAATTGTCTATTCTTGGTAACCATATGGAACCATTTCCTTGTAATGGTAGATATTATAAGATGTGAAACATGAAAATACACACATAGGATACTCACATAACATTCAAGTGAACAACTAAGAGGCCATTTTCATCTTTCCTAATCAACCATGTATACAACATCTTAAATACTTGCATTCCTTGAGAAACTTATATTGGATGAACTTTGCCTAGAATAGGTCAGTCAACTTGGATGTTTATCCCTCTTTGATCATGAGAACTTGCTTTTATCACCTTGTTTGATTATATCTCTTTATAAAAAAATCTTTAGGATGGTTATCCATTTCTGATCAAAAGAACTTGCATTCTTTGTCTCACTATGCATTATACTCATATATAATATAGTTATTCCATTTGAATAGAAGTTACATGATTTTATAAATATCCTTTGTTGATTGTATAATGGTGGTTTTCAAAACGTTTTCTTAGATTCCATTAAATTTTCTACAATTTTCTACTTTATTTATTCATATATCACTATAACATATAAATTTCTTAAAAATATTTAATTAGGTTATCAATAAGGTATTCTCTTGTGACATAAATTGTTGGTACTAGAGTATAAACACTTCATATCATTTTTGAGTGGAATTTAGTCAGGTGATTATTTTATTATCTATTTTAGTCATGGAAAAAGTGAGCAATAAGAAAAAAACTTTCCAATGGAAGTGTCTCTTTGAAATTCTCTAAAAGGGAACACACAATTTATTAAGGAAATAAAACATCTCCAATACTAAAATCAGCCATTATAAGATACTCTTTATTCTAAGGAGAAAGGATTCAATCTTGTCACAAATCAACTAACACATCTCATGACATGCAATGTTTATATTGATAACCCTGTCTGAGGATATATATTTTTATCATGCATAATCTATATTAATATCTCTCAACCAAGGATAATTTTTGAGAGACTCAAATATAAGTGCACAAATTTTCAATAAAAATTTCCTCTAGTCATTAGTGAACCACTATTTCCAATCATGATACATGATGCAAAAATAATGGCACATAAGAAATTTTCAAGGACTTATCTTTTACCATAGTTTGATTCATCATGAATAATGTTTTGTAGATTTGATAAATGCAATAATGGAATTAGTTTATTTTTTATGAAGAAAATTGGATAAGAAGGCATAGGCCAGTGAAAGAAGGGCTAAGGCATCATAAATTCTATTGAGATGGAGATGAGATCATTTAAATTGTGTCTTGATTACACCAGTTTCATCATAATCTAAGAATGTTTCATACACTTTTCATTACCATCATAATTTCAAAGACAAATTATGTCTCGATAATAATACACACATAATCAAAGGTAAAATATTCAAAGCAACACTTTATGTAGAATAAACATCAATCTCATGAATATAATTATAATAAGAATAACCATATGCATTAACAACTCCAACTAAGTCATATGCATTGATGTAAATCTAGACACCAATGATGTAAATAACATTACATGACTCCACCATGCTAGCCAAAAAGATGTTCTTATAAGAGATACACAATGCAATCTATAATTACCTAGAGATATTATCAGTATAGTGGACAAACAATTGATACATTTTGGGATATTAATCCTTGAGTTACCTAAGGAATAAGCATTGACTCCTATTCCACATTTTTTTAAGAATATATATCTATGAAAATAAATGTACATTTACTGATCCTATAATGTGGCTAGATGGACATTGGAAATTGGGGAAAATTATCTTATTCTCTACTATGGTCTGACAAGTGCAAAGTTTTCCATATCAATAGTTTGCTGGATAAAAACATTTTGTGCTATAAATATAAAAATATATCAATTTTTTAATATCATGCCTCATGTTATGTAATAACAACTCTATAGTTCCTAATTGTTAGTAGGGTAACATTTTTTCCCTCAACATGGCTTACACTCACATAAGAATCTTCATAGTTATTCATAGATCTATAATACACATATTTTATAAACTTTAGCTATGTACATTATTGTAGTCTTATAAAATGTGAAAATTGGTAGCTTGAGTGTGGCTTGTAACACCCAACCCATAGGTCCCTCTTTCATGCTCTCATGACCCTTCTAGGCACCTTTTCACTTATTCCCAGTCATTCATAGCCTGAAAGATAGTGATTCCACATCTTCTAGGCTGCTTTTCCTATGACAATTTCATTCCCCCAAGTTTTGTACCTTTAGAAAAATAGTACCCAACTTGGACTATAGTGTCAGACCCTAGCATGTTTATTTTTGATGCTCCTATCCAATTGCAATTTTATCTCTAATGGCCGCTTCTTTCCAATTAGTATCCTTCTTATTTTTAGTCTAACATGAATACATTCAACCCATGACCAAAAGATATCTATAAAATCCCATTCAAATTTCATTTGGAAGGGTAAGGAAAATATCATAAAGGAAGAAACACAAGTAAGACTATTCAGACATATTTCCCAATTCTTTAAATACAACCATCCAATATAGACACAAGCTTATTCAAACCCTTACACTAGTCCCTAGCCACCTCAAGCACACCTAGTTTTAGAATTTTGCATCTTCATATACACTATTACACAAAACACATCAAGTGGGAGAATTACATATGGATTGATCCCTATTCAGAGTATTGGTATGTAGGTAGCATGCCCACACAAGGGGTGTGGATATACATTTAGTGCATATTAAACACACTAACCCCCCCCCCATCTCAAAGTTTGTCAAAGCACAATGGACTCTAGGGTTTGAAGACTAAATTATCTCTAAAAAGAGTTTCATATAAATTAAACATCCAAAATTTCATAGGTAGGCTCACACAGGGGCAACAAACAAAACCCAAAAATCTCAAGTCTCCTAGAAAATAGAGATAGAATAGGACTATAACACCAGACCCCAAGGTGTCATATTTTGGTACTCCTATCCTTTCATAAAATGAAAGCTAGAACCTAATTTGTGACACTCTCTCAGTCCTATATAGCAACTTTTAGACCCTGTCTTAATCGTCTTAGTCTATTTCTAGCTAAGTTTTATTTTTTCCACATTTATTACTATTTATAGAAAGGTTTAAATTAAAATTAAATTATATAAATTAGTAGCTTAATTATTGAAATATTATTTGCTAATTTAAATAACTTACACCCTTAGCTAAATTAGGAATAATACTCCAATATTCCTAAAATAATTAAATCATTTGGTGAACCTAACTTACTTCATTTGTGCATAAAACTCTAGCGTAAATTCTTTGCAAATTTTTCCAATAATTTTTATATTTTTTACATTCATACTTAAATCATAAATTAGCATTATTTTTTAAAATTCCATAGTAATTTAAAAAAAAAAATCTAGAAAACCCTAGTTGCATATACTAGGTCCCTTTAAATCAAGAATTTTCCAATAATTTTCTAATTTTTTACCTACATATTTAAATACAAAATTCACATCAAATTTTAAAATTACATAGTAATTTAATTTAATTTTTTTTGTAAAACCCTAGTTTCACATATTAGGTCCTTTTAAATCATAAATTTTCCAATATTTTTATGTAGTTTACCTGCATATTTAAATAAGAAATTCACTTCAATTTTTAAAATTTATCAGTAATTTTAAAAATATCATTTTAAAAAACCCTAGCTACATATACTAGGTCTCTTTGTTTGCTTAAGGTATCACCTTACATCTAAAATCAGATTCCACAAAAAAAATAGATCTCACTTATTTACACATATTTCTTGCATTTATTTCAAATAATAAGGAGACCATACTTGGTCCTATCATGTACATGAACGATGAAGTTTACCATATGTTAGTACAAAACTTCATTCTTTGTATTTCATGCTTAATTTTCATAATACAAGATGATATTAAGAGAGTTATTATTAAACATGTTAAGATACCTCTTACCTCACCTCCCTTGGAGCCTCTATCTAGTGCCAAGTCATATTACATGGTACATTTTACTCTTCCCCAAGTAATTACCCATTGCCAAAGAACCCATTTGACACCCTTTATCCCTCTACCACCTCGAATTGTTGATTATCTATACTCTCCTCCCATAGCCACTACTAATCCTATATGGATAGTAAAAAATGCAGTTAGAGATATTACTCGATGTGCCACCATGCTTCCCCCACCTAGTCAAGAACCCCGTAACCCTCTTATTCATTCCCATCCTAGACTGAACTCACCTACACAGTTAGATCTACATAGGGCATATGATATTGTTGATCAGTTGAAAACACACCAGCTAAGATTTTCATGTATAATTACTCTAAAAAGCAAATGTGTTAAAGGACATTCTTTATTAAGAACTCACTTAGACACTATGCCTATTAATTTAGAGACTTCTTATTTTGCATTAGTGGTCAACATATTAAAAACTATAGAAGATGTTATTTCATTTTATCATGAGGATATGCCATCTTAGATAGTTATTGATCAAAATTTACCACTATTCATATAAGCTCAAGTAGAAACCAATGCAGTTAAGAGATTTTTAGTTGATAGTGGTTTTAAAATTAATATATACAATATGACATTATTTTATATTATGGGAATAGATATGGCATCCATGAAAAAATCATATAAGAATATTAGGGGGTTTGATGTTATACCACAATAGACATTAGGCACCATTACCTTAAATATCATGGTAAGGCCCAAAATCCTCTCTACATAGTTTCAGGTCATGCCAGGTCCTCTTCATTATAATATTTTATTTGGATGACCTTAGATACACACTATGGGGGTATTTCCTTCTACTCTTCATTGATGTGTTAAGTTTCTCCATAAATGATACCTATACACATGCCCAATAGATAACCGACCATTTAGATATTGTCAAATTATAGAGTCATCTTCAACTATTTCAATAAATGGGACACCTCAGATCATAATTTAGTCACCACCTTATCACATTTTTCTTGATTAGATACATACATATGAGGTAGGAGAGACTAACACATCTAACACTCCTCCACTTATAGTTGTGTCTTTATCTCTAAATACTCAGCCAATCATAATAGCTTCAACAGTTCTAGTTACTCCATTAGTCACAGTTCCTACACCTATTACAATTATACAATCATCGATAACAATTCCAATAGTACTATTTGATTTTATAGATTTAACTCCTCTAATAGTTATAGTTACTCTAATAGTTATAGATGATCTCATAGTATTGTCATCTTATACTACTATAATTGATGAGACTCTCATATCATAGTTACTCCTTGTGGTAAATTTTGAGTTACCATATGTATATGATGTTGATATAGATTCTCAATCTACTTTAGATGATGATATGACACCCACACTCATCTATGATTATTTATGTAGATTGAGCTTTGCTCCAGTTGGCCCAGAGAATTGAGATGACTCTAGATCTCTTATTACACATCCTACATCACTCTTAGCATGTCATACTGCACTCTTAGGATACACTCCACATTCATGGCCATAGATAGATCACTTGGCACATCTATTTCACATGGTTACCTCTATAGATATAGATATATTCATCTAGATATAAGTAGGAAACACACAATAGCAGCCATAGATTATACTATAGATGTTACTTGGTCATGGATTAATCACACTACCTACAGTATAACACAGATCTATTAGTAGGTTATCATGGCAAGATGGTCACCCAATTTGTATTTTTCATAGGATCATAGGATCATAATCCATGATACAAACTCATGTACAACTTTATAGTAGAGATAGGATAAACTACATGTTTAGGGTATTATTCATATTACACCACCAGCAACACCAACTTCACCACTTCCACCAAAGACATCTACTACCAGATCTAAACATCTTAGAGGAGACTAAACATCTTCACCACTAGACAAACCTTCAGTTCATCATCGACAGGATGACACCATTACAAGTGATAGATCTCTAACTACATAAAGAGCACATATCTTACTAACACCTGAGGAGATATCCACCATGTATACATAATATATGACATATGATGATACTTATGATGATGATCTTGAGGCATTTTATGATGATCATGATCCCTTCCTCCATCTCTATCCCTAATGAGATCCATCCTTGGACCCTTTACCCCCTCTAGCCTAGTCATTTACATCATTGTGTACATAGTTCTTCATAATTACTTGTATATAACTTTCTTTCAACTAATTTGTGCATAGTTTCTTAGTTTTTATTTTACATAGTCTCCTTTATGCTTGATTATACATAGCCTATTTCAAAATCCAAAAACATTCAAATATTTAAAAATACCAAAAACATTCAAATAATTTCAAAATGCAAAAAACATTCAAATAATTTTAAAATACAAAAACATTCAAAAAATTCAAAAATCCAATAATATTTCAATTCTATGCATTATCCATGATTTACATTTATATTACCATGTTAGACTTATATTTGTTGTTCTATGCTATTATTTGTCAATTTATCTACATTACCATTCTTCACTTGATCTTTTTGAGTGTGTGTAGTGACATTTAGATCCATGATTGCTTCACTCTACCCATTGAAGGGGCATCCTACTTCATATATTTGAGACACATATTGATATATCTACCCATTAGGGGAATCTTCTACATGACTACACCATCCAGGTTATGTCACTCTTACACCACATACTATAGTTATCATGTTGACATACATTACTTACTAGATTACATAGATTACTCTATTGACACTCACTACTCTATAGCACTTGTCTATATCTTAACATATACCTATGCTTATAATACATGTATTACATACTTTCAATTCTTGATTTGATTAGTTATATGTGATTGTATTTCCAACATTTACATGCCTTCCTTTCTTGCTTTGAGTAGCTAGATATGATTGCATTTTATAGTTCCTATTTTATGTCTTGCATGTGCCTTAAGACATTTGTCAATGTCCTTTACTTCTATTCTTATGTGTGCTTTAGGACAATTTCCAATGTCTTTTGCCTATACTCTTCTCTATGATTATGGCTTTCACACCAACCTTGTTTGTTTCATTTGTATGTATATGTGGCATTTGAACATTCCTTATATGCTTGATTTCTAGTTTGAGTGACATGTGCCCATGTACCTTTTTTTCTTGGCCCCTTGGCCACTTTTATATGCTTCTTACTTCTTACTTTGTGTGTTTTTTGCTTGATTTATTTTCAATTATTTGCAATGCCATGATCCAAAACATGCATTCTCTTGCTTTATTGGATGCCATGATGGACATCATGCTCCATCCCTCCTTAACAACTTATAACTAACCAAAATTTTAGTTCAAGTTAATTATATTGAACATGCTATTACATTGTTATATCTATCTAGGCATACCCCTATTGATATAACAATATCTATTACAAACCATGCTATATCTTGAGATATCTTGTCAATTATCATTGCTATATCATGTATTTTTGTATCATAACACACTTTTAGGGCTCTTTCTTTTGAGGATAGTCATTGCAAGTTATTCATTCCTACCCTCAAAAGAGGGGAAAACAAACAGGGGTTTTGTCATAGAGATTAGACATCTTATTGATAAAAAATCAACTTTCAAAACACCCAAAATAGTATCTAGACTTCAAACTAGGTAAAACAAACCAAGCAGATAGTGATAATCATAGAACAATCATCAAAATCAACTCAAGATAATATCACCAAGATTAAACTATAGACTGGATAGTAGGGTGTCTAATTTTGGTTCTTTTATCCAAATAACAAAAAAACTAGATTTTCCAAAAACAAGCAAAAAGGTAAATATAGTTACAATTTTGTCAGTAATAGTTTAGTTTAAAATCAATAGTTTCTATATAGTTTTTCTTAGAGAATCCAAATATAGGGGCATTATATGATACATGATGGGTCTCACTTCCAAAATTCAAATTAGGTAGTTGATATAAATTTTAGATCAGTATGCATGTTTTAGACACCAGTGATTAGGGGCAATGTGTGTGGCACATTTGCCTTATTTTATTTTTGAGTTCAGTATATTACCCAGACATTCTCAATAGTTACATGCCTTATTCTATCTATAGGTGGTTAGAATCCTTTTAGAGTGGATTTCATATAATATTAATCTCCACATTTTTGAGTGGCTTCCACATAAGCCTATTTCCTAGTTTCATAGTGGCTTTCATACAAACCTAATCTCCACATTTTTTGAATAGCCAAGAGTGGCCTAGTTTCTATCACACATTTGGCTATCCATGCCACATTGTCAGATTATAAAACATTTATGGGATTCAAGATCCATCTCATAAAACACACATTTCATATTGGTATTAGTTCATAACTTCACTTCATGGGGCAACAATATATCCAAAAGAATAGATAACCTTTGTATTCTTGAGCCACATAATCAAAAGGATTGGATAAAGAATCAAAACATCAATTAACACATGTAGGATCACATAGCTTCACTTAGTGGGTGGTAATGGATCCAAAGGGCTAGCCTTTGTATTCTTGAGCCACTCTTGGGGAATTGACCGCTCAGCTCCATTCATGATATTACTCTTAGTATAGAACATACCTAACATTATTCAACATCATCCAACATCACTCAACATCAAAATAGGTTTTGTATTGGTACACATACCTGATGAGGTGTATTCATTCCTTTATTTTCCTCTCTCTTACCCAAATTTATACATTATTATTTTAGATATAATGTATCTAATAAGAACTAATCTACTCTTTATTTTTATCTTGCATATTTACACTTCATGATGTGTTATCTCTAAGCACACCTATCATCACATAACTTTATGAGATTCACCTTTTCAAGTAAGTTTAGGTACCCTTTCTATTTTTCCTTTATCCTAGTATTTTTCTTTGCTACATCACTAGAATAAAGGGGGGAATGTAGTTATATAAAATGTGAAAATTGGTAGCTTGAGTGTGGCTTATGACACCCAACCCATAGGTCCCTCTTACTTACTCGCATGACCATTCTAGGCACCTTTTCACTGATTCCCAATCATCCTTATCCTACCAGATAATGATTATACCTCCTCTAGGCTACTTTTCATGTGACAATCCCATCCCCCTAGGTTTGTTACTTTTAGGACAATATCACTTAAAATGGACTATAGCACTGGACCCTAGGGTGTCCATTTTTGTTGCTCCTATCCAATTGCATTTTTATCTATAATGGTCACTTCCTTCTAGTTCCCATACTTCTTGTTGTTGGCCAAACATGAATACATTTGACCCATGACCAAAATATCTCTATAAAATCCCATTCAAAGTTCATTTAGAAGGGGTTGGCAAATATCACAAAGCAAGCAAGAATACAAGCAAGACTATTCAAGAATATTTAATTGTTATTTGCATATATCCATCCAATATAACCACAAGCTTATTCAAACACTTACACCAATCCATATCCACCTCAATCACACCAATTTTTATCATTTTGAATATTCATTTACACTATTACATAAAGCACATCAAGTGGGAGAACTACATATGGCTTGATCCCTCTTCAGAGTATTGGTATTTAAGTAGTGTGCCCATACAAGGGGTGTGGATACATGTTTAGTGAATCTTACATAAACTAACCTACCCTCTATCTCAAATTTTTTCAAAGCATAATGGAATCTAGGGTTTGAAGACTAAATCAAATCTACAGGGAGTTGTATAGACTTCAAGCATCTAAATTTTTATAGACAACCTTACACAGGGAAAAAAAACAAAACCAAAAATCTCAAGTCTCCTAGACAATAGAAATAAAAGAGGACTATAGTACCAAACCCCATGGTTTCCTATTTTATTTCTCATATCCTTTCATAAAATGAAAGCCAGATCCTAATTTGTGACACTGTCCTATTCCTACACAACAAATTTAAACCCTATTTTAGTTATCTCAGTTTGTTTTTAGCTACATCTTATTTTGTCCACATTTATTACTATTTTTAGAAAGGTTCAAATTATATACAAATTAATAACTTAATTATTGCAATATTATTTACTAATTTAATTAACTCAAACCCTTAGTTAAATTAAGAATAATACTCTAATGTTCCCAAAATATTTAAATCATTTATGTAGTTTTTTTATTTTATATCAAACATATACAACATAAATATAATTGGTATCAACACCATTTCAACATTAAGGTAAGCGGATATAGCTTCAAATTTTATTATGTTCATAACCATATAAAATCCATCTGACATGGATACATTTCTTTTTGATATATGCTCTTGTGAACAAGGATAATTCACATTTATTGAGAATAAAACATGAGTAAATATATTATTATTTATTAGCATTAGATTAAAATGATCACATACATCCTTTGAAACTTTTAGGCATCCCTATCAAATTTTACACTTTTATTTTAGAAGTAGTGGAAAAGTCCTAAGCACAAGAAGGGTAGTTTTGAAACACTTGTGTGAGAAATGACATCCAAAGCACTACACCATGTCAATGAACAAAATGTATTATGTATTTATATTTTAAATTATTTTCAGTCCTACATTTATCTTAGGGATTGGGATTAGAGTCACAACTTGAATTTTTAATTGGAACATTGTTTCATACCCTTACAGTGGAACCTAAAATTAATAATAATGGAGACCATCAATCTATCAAGGAGATGATTGATCTTATGGTATATAAGAAACTAAATATTACTATTGTTATCAAGTGTTAATCATCTAGGCTTGAACTAACATTAACAAATTTTGCATCAAGTTTAACTACCATGTGTTAAAGTGAAATATCTAACCCATTTCTACCTTATTGTAGAACTTCTACAGTTCAACACTACAAACCTTTAAATATAATTTTTTAGGTATATTGTGTGTTTAAGGGTATAATTAAACCTGAATACATAGATTTATATATATGAACCTATAGATTATGATATGATCATTCTAAAAATTTATTATAGTCCACAATAGGAGGATACCCATAAATGCTAAGTCACACTAACTGAGTTGGCTTACTATAGAGTTGTGGTATCTCCTTGAGCATTGTTATGCATGTATGGATGATCCTATATTAGATAATATAAATAAGGACATATTATGTATATCAAACTATTCCATGCATGCCAATATGGTCTATGTATCCTATGAATCTCTACACCACCTATAAAAAACATCTACACCCTTATGTGCTTCCACAATGAAATAATAAATCATAGTGGTAATGTGTTTCACTCATACAAAACTTTGGTATAATTGTGATCATAAGTATATTGTATACAAACACCAACTGATAATATAGTATTATGCATGACTCAACACATTTTTAGTGTTTATTGATAAACACAGATACATGTGGCATATTTTACTTCTTTTGAAACACCCTATAACATACTACACATCAATATCACTTAGTACATGAATAAACATCCACATATTAGAATATTTATACCATGTAATATGGTAAGTGGAATTATCAAACTCTATGCCATGCGAAGGATGATTCCAAAAATGTAACACAACTAGAAATCTAACCTCCACATCTAAAAGGAATTCAAATTATCAATCTTGAATATTATGAACCATTCTTATAACTATCCACTTTTTTTAACTATTTATAATTTATTACTTGTAGTGATACATATTTAGGATAGTGAACATGGTAATACTCACATATGATAATAGCAAGAAATTAAAAAGAGTGATCAAATGAGTGGCCATTGTCATCTTTCCTAATTAGCCATGTATATAACACTGTGAATACTTTCATGGCTTGAGTATATCATATAAAATTATTTTCCCCTAAAAAGGTAAATCAAATAAGATGTTTATTCATGTTTGATCATGAAACCCTACTTCCCCACCTTTTCTAATGATACCCCATTCTATACAAATCAGTTAATATTTTCATACATTTCTAATCATGATAACTTGCATTTTTTGTCCTTCTACACATTTTACACATATGTACCTTGCCTATTCATTTTAATACAAGTGGCACCATTATTGTATTTTCATGTTTATTATGTGTAATTCTAGTTTTCACATATATTTTTTAGATTCCATTGAATGTTATGAAATATGCAAATCTATTTTTTCACAAAAGAATTTCACATATAATACCCTTAAAATTTTTAAGTAGGTTGGCCACTATGTTTCATCGATGGCCTATGATCATACCCACTTCATATAATTTTCAACTGTTACCCAGTCACATTCTCTTTTATTATTTATTGTAGTCATGGGCAAAGCAATCACTAATAAAAATAAATCTTCTATGGATGTGTCTATTTCAAAGACTTTGGAATAAAACAAGCATTGTTTCAAGGAGTTATGAGATTTATAGCACCAAAATCAATACTTTTAATTCCCTCTCCATTCTAAAGAGAAAGGATTGAGTCTTGTCATGGAGAAGCTAACATTTATCATGATGTGTAACATTAATCTTTCTAATCCTATCTTCCATGGACTTGTTTCATACAAAGATAAATGATTTATTGTCATGAATAATCTACAACATGATCTCTCCACTAAGTAGAAATAACTTGAGTGATTCAAAATTGAATGAATTTTTTTTAATCACTTGGTCCTCTATTTATTAGTGCATCACCATTCCCAATTATGACGTGATAAAAATATAGTGACAGATGAAGAATTTGTAAGTCTTTTCCACTTAATAAAGTCACATTCATAAAAAATCATGTTTGTAAGTTTTGAGAAACACATTAAGGTAATCAGTTCCACGTTGTTGAAAAAAATGGGATATGAAGGCCAAGGCCTAGGAAAAAAATGTCCAAGGCATAATCAATCCCTTATAAATATATACGAGACCTCACAATATGGGTCTTGGTTGCACTAGTTAAAACATAAATAGATAAGGTTTCTTATTATTCTCACCTCTATCAAACACTATTGATGATTCCACATCACACTCTAGGGAATATGGCTTAGGTATTTCAATTATTATGTCAACCTAAAAACCCATAATACAAATATATATAAACCATGAAATCATCTTATCCATGATCCACACATAATTCATTATTTCAAAAAGTGTAAACTTCATAGCCATGTTTCAATCAGAAGTAACTAAAATCATGCACACAAGATTCTCATAAAAAATATTCACCATCATAGTTCCAAACATGACATACTTATTTATAATGACACCACACAAAATAAAAAATTAAATCTTTTCAAAAACACTCTATATATAAACAACATCAAGAACATGCCCAAAATTAGAAGAATAATAATCCTATGGTAATAAATCCAACCAAGGCATACACCTCAATGGAAACTTATAGAATATCAACACACAAAAAATCATATGGGTCAATCAAATTAGCTATGAAGACACTCTCATCAAATATTGACACCACACTCAATTTACTTGTATTTATTGTTATCACAACAGTCATATGAGTGAGAATTATCTTCATCCTTGTGTTCTTTATAGAAGAAGTAACCATTCCTAGTCCACATGTTGACTAAATTTAAATTCATCTCAAATAACTATGCATTTTTTGAAACTACATAATGGTTACATGGAACTTGACAGTTGGGTAAATATTTTTTCTCTTTGTATCTACTTGTTTTAACAAGTACAAAGCCACACACATTCATAATTCACTAGATAATTATAATCAATGTTATAAAACTATACATACACTTATTTTTTCATATATCATTCCTTTCATTATGTACCAACACATATATATCTCCTTATAGTGAGAAGGCCAATTTTACTTTTTAGCAATATGTCTTGCACTCAAACATGAAGTTTCATAGTTCATCATAAATTTAGAGCACATAGATTTTATCAACTTTACTCTTATGCAACAGAGTTTTGATTACCAAACATTAAAATATTACAACACAAAGAACATTGGTATCAACATTATTGTATATTTTAGGTCAGTGGACTAGAATTCATAGTTTTTTATGTTCCCTAGCATGCAAATCCATTTGACATGGATAAACTTCATCTCTAGTCTTCTCTTACATATAGGTATTATTCACATTCCTAAGGAATTTAGTGTGAGTAAATATACTCCTAACTATTAACATTAGATTAAAAGGATGAAATACATCATTTTAAAATTACAAACATCCATATCATATGCTAAACTTTACTATTAGGAGCAACAACATATTGTTGAGCACCATAAGGGAGGTTTTCAAAAACTTTCAAGATACTTTTAATCTAAATATGTACTCCACATAGAGAAATAAAAATGAAAATGTACATATTTTTTCATGGATTTTTAATCCTAAATTCTTTCTCATGGATTGGAATTAGCATCACCATGCCACTAGAAATTTTTATTACAACATTTTGCACAACCTTGTTGTTCAACCCAAAGTGCATAGAAATGGGGATCATCATTCTCTATAGGTGATGATTGATCCAAGAGGATCTGAGAAACTAAATAATCATGTGTTATTTATGTATCCTTACATTAATTTAAGAAAATTTGACATCAAAATCAACACCCACATGCTAAAGCACAAGATCTAACTCATCTTTAACATTACGATAGATCTCTCATAGTTTAACAATAAATACATTTCACGTAAGTTTAGGATGTATTCTATTTGTTTCATGGAATAAACACACCTAATTACATATATTTATTTATGCAATCCTATATATGATGATCCAATATTTCCAAAAGGATAGTATCGTCCATAATCAAAACATACATATAAAAGTTAGGTCTTGCCAATTGAGATCACCTACTATGGAATTGTATTATACGCTTTTGTAATTTTTAGATTTTATAACTCATTTTTATTTATATTATATAACTAAAAAAATATTATACATATAGAAAAAATTTATGCATGCCCACATGACCTACACAACCTGTGCATGTATGTGCCACCCGTAGAGATCATCTACACCCTTACATTCTTAAAGAGCACGTAGATGAATGATCACATTAATGTGCATCACTTTTATAAAACCTATATTACATTTATACACCTCCATAGTGTGAAGGAAAACATCTAATATCATTTTAGTCCTCTGTATGAATAAACACCTTCATAGCAGTTTCTACTAAGCACACAAACACACATCACTCAGCATCCTTATCTTAGATTTTTTTACCACAAAACACACTATGTGGAATTTTATAGATAGATGTAATTTTAGGTATCATGTTATTAATGACCCATATATATATATATATATATATATATATATATATATATATATATATATATATATATATATATATATATATATATATATATATATATATATATATATATAACTAGCACACATGTGAGTAAATTGAACTATCATTCAGGTAAATGATAAACTATTCTTATAACTATACACTTTTGGTAACTATCTATAATTGCTTCCCCATATTGATATATTGTAATTCATCAAAAATGGTGATATAAACATAATAGACTCACATATAATGTTCAATTTGGTGATAATATGAGGGTAAATTATCCTCTTTTTTAATAAACCATGTCTACAATATGATGAATCCTTGCATGCATTGAGCATCTCATATCACATGATACTTTCACAAACTAGGTAAACCATATAATATTGTATCCCTCTATGGTTAAGGGAAGCTACTTTCCCCACCTTTTCTAATGATATCATAGTCTAGAGAAACTATTTAATATTTCTATCCCTTTAAGATTATAGGAAATTATGTTCCTTGTCTTATTACACATTGTACATATATGTAATTTACCTATTCTTTTATTTTAATAAAATTTGAACCATTATGTAAATCTCATGTGTTGAATGTGTAAAGGTGAATTATATATCTATATCTTAGATTCCATTAAATGTTATACAATATGAAACTATGTATGTTCATAAACCACTTCAACATATAACCACATAAAATTCATTTAAGTATGTTGTACATCATGTCTCCCCCTCGGCCTTGGATCATTGGTATATAAGCATACACACTTCATATCATTTTAGACTCATACTGAATCACGTGCATCTTTTATTCTTTGTTTTATTTATGGGAAAAGAAAAAAAAAGGTAAAAATATCCCAGATGGAAGTGTATTTTTAAAATTCTTTGGAAGAGAACACACATTTGGTTAAGGATATCCACCATCTCCAACCTCAGAATTAATAGTTTCAAGTATATCTCTAATATAAGGAGAAAGGGTTTAGCCTTGTCATGGATGAACTAATAGATCTCATGATCTGTAATGTTAATATTTTTTAACTTATTCACCATGGTATTTTAAAGCTAAGGATAAACATTTTCTTGTCATGTAGAATCTGCATTAGGTGTTATCCCCTAAGGATAAATAACATAAGTGACTCAAATTTAAGTGTAAAAATTTTCAAATGCATGATCTTATAGTTATTAGTGTACTGTTAGGAACCCGTGTTACCCCTTCTCTTTATTTTGTAGTGTAATAGTTGTTATAGATGCATATGCTTTGTAAGTCATCCCATGAGCATTTTGTTTTATCCCATATTTAGGGGAAGTAGTAGTTTCATATATTAGACTTAGTATATAAGTAAGTGTTGAGGCCAAGGAAGGCATCCATGAATCTATTGTATTGAGCCTGCTCAAAGGAGGTTATCCCCTTGAAGTGGCTTGCAATCAATTCAATCTTTTCAAGTGTTATGATAATTATCTAAATATTTAAATTCATATTGTTAATTCTTATCATTTCATGCATTTTTATTAATTTTTACAGGAGGATCCTCTCATCTAGTATCAGAGCACTTTCCAGGGCCACACTTTTTTCTCTAGAAAGTCTTAACTATGTTCTACTACATAAATCATTTCAATAATTTTTCAAAAAAGATTAACTTTATTATGTTGCATAACTCACTTAAGTAATTTTTTGTAATCTATTTTGGATTAGGGTGAAAATTTGACCACATAACTGTGGGAAGTGCTTGGGTAAAATCCATAAAACTCATCATGAGGAGTACCACAGGAACCCAAAAGTAGCTAGCCCATTGAGAGGACCTATCAGCAAAATGGGAAATGACCCCTTCTTGATTGAGTAGTTCCCATCTGTGAGGAAAACCAAGAGCTGTCATTAAGAGGTAAATCTATGGCCAAAAAATTTATAGAGAGCAGTACTCATTTAGATGATATTAGTGACTAGAGTGATATTATAAAAACCCTTGGTATCCATTAAAACTCGGAGCTCATTTTTATCAATTTCAAAATATTTATAGAAATTTTTAAAAAATAAATCAAAAAAGTGTCCAAAGACTGTTAGAGGACTTTCAAGTAGATATTTGATAGGAACCAAAATCTACAAACCATTTGCAGAGTATCAGTAGACTCTTAGAGGACTTACCACTAGACATAAAATAGAAAAGAGAAATCAAGAAAAAAAATTGTATTTTTGTCATATCTCTTCCTCTATAGCCTCATTGATACTTAAACTTTATCCAGACACTTGAAATTTCAGTCCCCACATTTTATTCCTTGAGGTCCCATATCCCAATTCCACTCCTAATTCCTGTAAATCATAATTTTCCCTTTTTTAGAGGTTTACCATAACTTCTATTTTTGTTTGTTTGCCTCAAAAAATTTCCATAGTGTTAACCTCCCTTTTCTACTCCTTTGTCTCTCTTTGATAAATTTTCTAGTTTTTCCATTTTCACTCCTAAAATTTCCCTCACCTTAGTCAATCATACTCTCACTATGTGTAAAAGTACCTTTACCCCTTCCAATTTCACCCAAATTAAAAAATTCCTTTACTAAATGTGTCTAATTTCCTACCCATTTATTAAAAAAAATCTCTTATTTTGGTCATGGTAGTAACCTGAACAGGGGCAAAAAACATGGAGGATGAAATTGTTGCCCTCAAGACCCACATCAAAGATCTTGATCAAAACATTCTCAGCCTCAGTCTTCAACATACCACCATGAACAACAAATGACATCCAAATTATTCTTTAAACACTATGTTTTCTTATTCTAGTAATTTTCAAGAGCCAAAACTTAATTTACCTCAATTTAATGGTGTAGATTCGACTAGATGGATCTATCAAGTAGAACAATATTTTAGTCTGCATAATAGTTTTGATGCTAACAAGTATTACTTGCATCCTTTCACTTGGAACATGGAGCCATTCAATGGTATTTTTGGTATACCAAGGCTCATGATGAACCCATATTGACTAATTTTTACACCCTTATTTTGCAACGATTTGGCCTTAGTGCTTTTGATGACTTTACTAGACTACTCACTACACTTTGCCAAATAAGAATTGTGAGAGAATATAAAATAAAATTTGAAAATATGGCCAATCACAAAGAGGGATTATCCAATTAATTATTCAAGAGTTGCTTTGTTAGTGGATTGAAGGATGCAATTTGATCTAAGGTCAAAATGTTCCAGCCCAAAATGATGATAGAAGCATTAGGGTTGGATAAGTTGTTAGAGGATGAGATTGTATCTCAACATCGATTCAAATATAATTTCTTTCCATCAAAAAATATAGCTCCATAATTATCTCAAACAATTCCAACCCCTATAACCACTCATATCAGGTGTTTGATTGAAGAAAATATGCAAGCCCATAGATAAAAAGGACTATGTTATAAATGAGATGATAAATTTAGTTGGGGAGATTGACGTGTCAAGTAAAATCTCTACCTATTGGATGTGGACTCTCCCCCCAAAACTAAAGATTGGGAAGATGTTAAGGATATAATAAATGATCCAAAAAAATCTCAACCAATTGTGAAACCTACTTCTCAGGAAGACCAACCAGAGACCTCTCTCCATGCATGAGCAAGAGTCACCACTCCACAAACCATACAAATTAGGGGTTACTTTAAGAAATTACCTCTCATAATACTCATTGAATCTGGTATCACTCATAAATTTGTTGACCCTTAGATCACCAAATAGGTTGATTATTTTGTCTATCCTTGCTCCAAGTTTGAAGTCATGATTGCCAATGGGGGCATATTACCTTGCAAAGAAAAGTATCACAATGTGTGTATCTCTATTGGAGATTATAATTTTCACTCTAACATGTTTTCCTTACCCTTAGTTGGATGTGATGTTGTTTTAGGAGCCTAATGGTTACACACACTTGGACCCATCTTATGGGAATTTGCTAAACTTTAGATGCAAGTTTTAGATAATGGACAAAAACACACATTGAAAGGCTTACAACCATAGTCTCTAATCATCCTAAGTTCACATCACATAGAAAATATTCTTAAGAAGACTTCACATGACGTCATTACCCAGCTTCATTCTATTCAAATGTAACCATCAATGGTCTCCACTACTCATTCTAATCTACAAATCGTTCTACATAGGTATGCAAGTGTCTTTGTCAAAATAGTGGGATTAACATCTTCATGTCTGGAGGACCATCATATCTAGATCCTTCCTAGAATCATCCCCCCAACATCTAACCCTACTGCTACCCATTTAATTAAAATACTAATACCAAGATGCTCATTCAAGACTTATTGAAGTAAGGCATTATTTTCCCCAGTACTAGCCCATATTCTTCCCTAGTTTTCCTTGTTTATAAAAAATATGGGTCATGGTGATTCTACATTGACTTCTATGTACTTAATCACATCATAATCAAAGGTAAGTTTCTAATCCTTCTTATTGATGATATTATTTATGAGCTTCATGGCACTCATTTTTTATCTAAGTTGGATCTTTGCTCTAGATATCACTAGATCTGGCTTCATGAGTATGATATCCCTAAGATATCTTTTTGCACACATGATGGCCACTATGAGTTTCTAGTCATGCCCTTTGGCCTCACTAATGTTCCTTCAATATTTTAGGCATTGATGAATAAAGTATTCCATCCCTACCTATATAAATTCATTCTAGCCTTCTTTGATGATATCCTCATCTATAGTAAAACATGGTCTAAGCATATCCAAGATCTAGAGCTCACACTACAAATTCTCTTTGACCATTATCTTTGTCTAAAATAGTTTAAATATGATTTTTTCCAAGATAAAGTGGAGTATATAGAGCATATTGTTTCAGCCCAAGGGGTTCAGGTGGATCCTAAAAAAATAGCTACCGTGATAAATTGGCCTCATTCTCAGACACTCAAGCACCTTCATGGTTTTTAGGGCTAACTAGATACTATTAAAAAAAATTCAAGTATTATGAGAAGATTAAAACTTTATTGATAGCTATGTTGAAAAAATATGTTTTTACATGGACACAAGTGGTTGAATGTGCATTTACAAAATTGAAACAAGTTATGTGTACTACACCTATTCTAGCTATGCTAGATTTTGGCAAGACCTTCACTATCAAGAGTGATGCTTGTGGCAAAGGACTTAGTATTAGTCTAATCCAAGAAGGATGACCCATTGCATTCACCATTAAATCCCTTTCTATAAATAATTTATTACTTTATAATTATGAGAAGGAAATGATGGCTATTTTACATGTAGTATAGAAGTGGCAGCCATACCTAATGGGGAATAATTTTTGCATAAAAACTGATCACTAGAGTCTGAAATATTTCTTAGAATAATAGGTCTCCATCCCATCACAATAGAAATGGGTTAGTAATATCATGGGTTATATCTATGAGATCACCTAAAATAAGGGTAAAGACAATATTGTGGTTGATACTCTGTCTCAAACATTTATGGACTAAGCCTCCCTTTATCTATTTTCATGCCTATTCTAAATTGGTTGGACACTATATAATAGGGATATGTTAATGACTCCTAATTATCTATAATAACTTAATATTTGGTCATTAACCCTTATGATATACCACATTATTCTTAAGATGGTACTTATTTATGAAACAAGGGTCATCTAGTGCTTCCATAGAGCATAGATCTTTAGTAAGATGTATTATATAAATTCTATCCTTTTCCATTGGTAGGGCACTCAGGGTTACTCAAAACTTATGATCGAGCATGATGCAAATTCTTTTGGAAGGGAATGAAAAATGAAATATAATAGATGGTGGATAAATGTGATACCTATCAATGCAACAAGGGTGAAACAACACTCATCCCTGGGTTGATCGAACCCTTGCATATTCCTTGAAATATTTGGAATGATATTTCTATGGATTTCATTGAGGGGATCCCTAAATCTAGAGGGAAAATATTGATCTTGATTTTGGTTGATCGCCTCTCTAAATATAGTCATTTTTGTGCCCTCAACCATCCTTATACTACCTCCATAGTCACACAAATTTTCATGGACCATATCTTCCATCTTCATGACATTCCTTCATCCATTATCTCAGATCGTGACGTAACTTTCACCATCTAATTTTGGATGGAACTACTTCTTTTCACTGATATCCAAATGAAGATGATTTTTGGGTATCATCCCCAAATGGATGGGCAAACTAAAATTATCAACAAATGATTGGAAACTTTTCTTCATTGCTTCACTCAAAATAAAAACATCTGTGGGCCAAGTGGCTCCCCTTCACTAAATGGTGGTACAATACTTCCTACCACACTTTAACATAAATGAATCCATATGAAGTAGTCTATGCTCAAGCACCATTAGTGATCCTACCATACACCCCCAATAGTTCATTAGTTTAGTGTGGTTAACATGATTCTCCACACTCAAGATTAGATCCTTAGCACCCTACAGGATAATCTTCATATGGTACAAAATCAAATGAAATAATAGGCTAATCAGCATCATTCTGAGTAGACTTTTCAAGTAGGTGATATGGTTTTTATTCACCTTTAACCATATAATCAATCCTCCCTAAAACTCAAAGGGCATCATAAGTTGGCTCTCAAATTTTATGGGCCCTATAAGGTTATCTAGAATATTGGTTCAGTTTCTTATAAGTTGGAGCTAGCACCTTGTTCCTAAGTTTACCTAGTATTTCATGTTTGTTATTTGAATAAAGTTCTTAGCACAAACATCAAAGTGTAGACTATTTTATTATAAATTGATAATTAATGGTCCATCCTTCTCAAGTTGAAGGAAATCCTAGACAAGCACATACACCAACTTCACTCCCGCTTCATCACAAAGGTTTTAATTTAGTAACATGGAATGCAACTAGAGGATGCAACATGTGAACCATTATTTCAGATTCAAAATCAATTCCCACATCTAAAGCTTTGAGGACAAATATTTTTCTAAGAGGGAGGGGATGTTATGAACCTATGTTACCCCTTCTCTTTATTTTTTAGTGTAATAGTTTGTATGGACACATATGCTTTAGATGTTATCTTGTGAGCATTTTATTTTATCCCACATTTAGGGGAAGTAGTAGTTGTTTATATTAAGCTTAGTATATAATTAATTGTTGAGGCCAAGGAAGGCATCCATGATTTTATTGTATTGAGCTTGCTCAAAGGAGGTTGCCCCCTCAAAGTGGCCTATGATCAATACAATATTTTCAAGTGTTTTGCTAATTATCTAAGTCTTTTAATTCATGTTGTTAATTCCTGTTATTTCATGCATTTTCATTAATTATTTAAGGATGATCCTCTCATATACCACCATGTCCAAGCATGACATGTGATGATGAGATAATTTCAAGTGATTAATATTTAACTCCTAATCATTTACCATAGTTAGATTCATCAGTAATCATGTTTGGGTGTTTTAAAAAACACACTAAGAGAATTAGTTAAAATCTAATGTATAAAGTGGGTTATGATGTCCAAGGCCTAGGAAAGAATGGCTGATACATGATAAATCCCATCTATATGGAGATGAGACAATGTAATATGGGTTTTGGTTACACTAGTTTCAGCATAGACATATAAGGTTTCATACACTTATTACCTTAGTCGAGTACCAATGATTCTTCTAATCACACTCTATAGAATAAGACTTAAGTGTTTCCACTCATATGATAGTGTAGGACCCATCTCATAGTCTGAATAATTGGAAAAATCATCTTAGCAACGCTACATGCACATGTCACTAATTTTACAAGTGAAATCTTCATATTCATGCTTTGTGCATAAGCAACCATAGTCACACATGTAATATTCTCAACAAAAAAATATATTATCAAAATGAAAAATATGAAATACATTTCAACTTTGATTCCACACACAATCAAAGGTGTAAGTTTCTCATTAGTGCCCTAATTAAAATCATCATCAAGCACATGCATAAACTTCCAAGTAGAATAACCCTATGGAAAAATAGGACTAACCAAATCACATGCCTTGATGGAATCGACACACCACTAATGAATATAACATTGTAATATCCATTAATTGTATATATTTTCATTTTAATGATTGTAAAACTAATTATTGTTATGCTTTTTATCCTTGTTTTCTGTGTAGAAAATAATCCATTCCTTCTCCACATGTTAGTTTTCAAGCATTTCTAGGAAAATAACTATGCATTTGATTAAACTACAATATGGTTAGAAGGACCTTGATAGTTGGGGAAAATTATTTTCCTCTCTATAATGTTATTAAAATTTAAAAAACATCCACATCAATAGTGCACTAGATAATAAAACTTTACGTTACACATATATGCATACAGTGATTTATGCATAGTGTGCTTTGAGTTATGTACCAACGCATCTACACACACATAGTATTTTATTAATAGACATCAAACTTATAAAATGCATTTATCATTAGTATTATTAACATTATAGGGTTAAGGTTATTAGATATAATTTTGATGTTTTCTAAGTTCATAAACATGTAACATCCAATTGACATGCATATACTTCATGTACAACATACATTTGTATATAGGAATTTTTCAAATTCCTTTAGAATTCAACACGTGTATATAAATTAATAGTTATTAACATTATAATACACGTATCAAATAAATCCTTCGGAATTTATAGACATCTATATCATATTATACACTTTTCTATAATGAGCATCGACACACTTAAAAACACCATAAGATAAGTTATCAAATAAATATTAGATTATTTGATGTGAATAGAGTCTTTAATGGGATCAGTACACCTAACAAGAATAACTTATCTATGCGATCCTCTAGATGAAAATACATGTTTCTAAAAATGTGTTATGGTCCATAATGTAGAATAGCTATAAAATTTAGGTCTCACCAATCGAGTTAGATATGGAATGGTGGTATCTCATTCTGTATTGATTAATTATGCTAGCTTATCCCAATTTAGTATACAAAACCAATGATTTATTATATAAGTTACGTAATTCCACACACACTCATGATACCTATGCATCTTATGTATCTTGGTGTACCCTATAGAGACTCTCTACACCTTTGTGTGATTCTAGATCACTAATATGAATCAATACAATAAATTCACATTATCAAGGTGAACACTATGCAACACACTAGTATTATGCATGACTCAACACCTTTAGATATTCTTACACCAAGCACATATAAAATGTAAATCCTTGCATGATTCTTTAATACCTTGTGGCATAACACACATCATTATCACACAACACATGATTCATAATCCACATTTTATAACCTTTCCACCATGGGGAAGTCCAATTTACATTCTCCAGGTTGCTACCACATCAAGGATCATGCCAAAAATGCATGAAACTAATAAATTTAATTTCCATTCTTGAAATTAAGTTAAATAGTCATTTTGGTAGAAGGCAAACCATTTTTATAGTTGTTATCTAATGGTAACAAATTTTATTAGCTTCCTTTAATTATATATATTGTAATAAATCATGGATGGTGATACACACAGAGGAAACTCATAAAACATTCAAGTGAGGGACCATGTGAGTGTTGATTTTCCTCTTTCCTTATCAGCCATGTCTATGGCATCCTCTATACTTATATGCCTTGAGAATCTCATATCAAATTATCTTTTTACAAACTAGGTGAATCAATTATGATCTGTATCCCACTTTAATCATGGGAACTTAGTATCCTTGCCTTGTTTAAGGATACTAAAGTATAGACAAATTAGTTGGGATGTTTATCCCTTTATAATCATAGTAAATTACATTTATTATGTTATTATGCATTGTATATATATGTAATTTACATACTATTTCATTTTATTATAAATGGGAACATCCTACCCATCTCCTTTGTTTAATATGTAATGGTGGATTCCACATTTGTTTCTTAGATTTATTTTCAGGTTCTAAAATCTAAATCTCTCTCTTTTTATTTCAACATTTTCATAACTTCCACATATAACCACATTAATTTTTGTTTATGTAGGTTGTCCATCATGTATCCTCCTATTCCCTAAATCACTTATATGGAAATATTAAATAAATAAGTATACTTCAAAAAATATATATCTGGAATGTGATTTTTCATAAAAATAAATGAAAATATTTGTTCATTATTTACGAGACATGATGAAACACATGTATTTGGAAGTTTAAAATCCTAATTTCCCACCTTATAAAATAAGTTTGGGTTGTTATTAGTATTATGTACTTATATTCAAACACATAAATATTTCAGTTGTTACAATTAAATAGCTTAGAAATTATAATTATAAGAGTATATTGAACTCTTTGAATTGATAGGAACTTGAATATGAGTCACATAAGATATTATTATTTGACAAGTTAACATATTCAACATATTTTCATTCCTAGTTGGAATCACACTATCAATATGTTTTCCTTCTTAATTATAACCATCAAGTACAAAAATTAAAATAAACCCTTGCATGTAAACACTATTTTTCCAATAAAGATCACACATCTAACATAACACAATAATTTTTTTTGTTATACATCTAACATAACATAATAAAAAAAATATAGTACCAAATTATCTACATAAAATTTTAGTTGAACATAACATGAAAAATACCTCTATTCAAATTTACATTAACTACGTTCAAATACAAAATAAACCATATCAATTTTTTTGTGTATTTGATAATATGACTACAAGTAATGCATATAGAAATATAAAAATTATTATCTACAAGTTATAACTACACTGGATATTATTTTCAATGCTATATGAGTGTAACACTAAGATATATTTTATTCCTAAATGTGTATACTAAAATATATCAAAAAAATATGGAAAATATAATTAAGCTAATAATAGTCAAATGTATAAACTTGAATGTTAATGAAAATACTTAAGTTTTTTATTAACATCAATACAAAGGTTGAGGAGGAAGGAAGCAAAACTATAAAATTTAACCCTATTTCAGTTGGCTTCAAATAACATAAAAATAGGTGGAATGAGATTTGTGATGCATAATAACGGTAATTTATTTGTAACATTTAATATTTACATTTATTATTACAAATTTTAATTACTATGAGTATAAACATTAATCAAGAAATTATCCCCTATTTTATCATGTAATGGTTCAGATGCATTCATTCGTAGCAATAAACTGGTATCAGTAAAAAACATGTATTCATAAAAAAATGTTAAGATTTTTTTTAAATACATTTAATTGTAGAATGAGTGGGCCCACACCCAATCTAGAACTTAAGTGGGGTTTATAGACCCCATGCCTCCATTTAGCCAATCAATTAAATCTATGTACCTCCACTTAACCAAATAAATTATTGATTGTT